>RCUC01130464.1:0-24797 GCA_003697995.1 Taxidea taxus jeffersonii
CCAGGAGAGCTTAGGAGTCCCCCATGTCCATGGGTCACAACATCAACTCTAAGCTTACCTTTGAAAGAAGACTAAACTGTTGATTGGTCACAATTCCGAGGGGACTGGGGAATGTGATTCTGGAGCCTGGAAGGTTCTGGTATTTGTCCTGTAGCCAGAGGCAGGGCCTGGGGTTGCATCCCTTTTGGAGCCTTTTCTGCTCACAAGCTTGGGCAGATGCATGGGCACCTTCATACCTGGGCATTGTACCACATGTCACTCAAGTCCTTGGAAGCTTGTATTCTCCTCTGTAAAACAGAAATGATATAATGTGAGTCACATATGTAATTTCAAGTTTTCAAGCAGCTCTATTTTAAAAAGTAAAAAGAGGGGGTGCCCAGCTGGCTCAGTCAGTAGAGCATAGGACTCTTGATTTTGGGATTGTAAGTTCAAGCCCCATATTGGGTGTAGAAATAAATAAACTTAAAAAAAGAAAGTGAGGAAATATTAATAAATAAACAAATAGTAAAAAAGAAGTATATTTAATTTGAATAATATATTTTATTCAACATGTCATCCATATGAAAAAAATAACGAGATATTTCACATTGCATTTTGTGCTCAGTTTCTGAAATCCAGTGTACACTTTACACTTACAGCATAGCTTGATTCAGAGTAGCTACATTTCAAGTGCCTAAGAACACATGTGATCAGCGGCTACCACATTGGATAGCACTGCCCAAAACGGATGTTTCCCTTTGCAGGGCCCTCTATTAGCAAGGTATCCAAATAGGCCCTCCGGCTGGGCCGGTAGCCAGGCAAGGTGGTGGCAGGAATGAGCCAGATCTGCTCCAAGCCTCTGTCCTCCACAAGGGCAGTTTCAGAACATTTGATGCCAAACTGGCTCCCTCTGTCGGGGCCTGCCACCTCCAGGAAACCTCCAACCTGGCTGGCCCTGCCCCAGGTCACTCTGCAGGACCTTTGCTGTTCCTCCAGGAGAAAAGCCAAGACCCTCAGCAAGGGAACTGACTGCAAGAGACCATCAAGAGTGGGGGAAAGTGGTCATGTCCCCGAGAAGGGTACTGGCTTGGTTGAGGAGACTTGATTAGTCTGAGAGGGCTTCCTGGAAGAGGGGTCCAAAGCCAAAGTAGTTAGCATCCCAGCAGAGGCACAGAAGCCTCAGCAGCAGTGAACATTTACCAGATCGAGAGGAAGGCCTGACTATGACCCAGCATGTATCAACAAAGAGGGGATGTGTGGCTGGGGCCACAAGGCTCCCCAGGCTCTGGAGGCCTCCAGTGCCAGGGAGAAGTTGGTATATCCAGGTGGTGTGAGGAGCTGCTGGAGGTCTGAAGCAAGAGCTGGGGGCCTCCCAGATTAGAGGAAGAGGACTCTCTCTGAGGCTCAGAAAGCACTAGGCATCATTTGGCCTGACTCCACCTTCCAACACAGGCTCAAGTGCAAATTCTAGCAGGTACAATTCATCAGGCTCTCCCGCTGCCCTTCCTCAGCCTGGCAGAATGGACTCACACCTGGGCCCTGGCGGTTCTTGGCTTGGCAGTCTCTGAGTCTAATCTAAATCCCTTCAGCTGCAATTTAAATATTTTTGTCTTCAGAGGCTTGGGAGGGTGAGCAGGTAGCTCTTTGGTCCCCCTGAGTTGCTCACTTGGGACAGGCATTGCATGAAAGGTAGAGGAACACAGGGCTAGAGGATCATCTGGGCTCCCAGGGGTCCCTCAGGTTTTCAGGAAGGAGATCTTCCTCCTCCTCCTCCCCCCCCTCTAAGCTCCTGCTGTGAGCAGCAAGTCCTTGGTTGCTCTGGGCATGGTGGCTCCAGAGGGCACACCATCCTGTCTCTCCAGTTTCCCAGGCCTCCCCAGGGAAATGGAAAGCAGGTCCTTGCTGCCGATGCTACTGTTCCCATGTGTTCAAGAGTAGAGTTTCAGGGTGCCTGGGTGGCTCAATGGGTTAAAGCCTCTGCCTTCGGCTCAGGTCATGATCTCAGGGTCCTGGGATCGAACCCCGCATCAGGCTTTCTGCTCAGCAGGGAGCCTGCTTCCCCTGCTCTCTCTGCCTGCCTCTCTCTGCCTACTTGTGATCTCTGTCAAATGAATAAACAAAATCTTAAAAAAAAAAAAAAAAAAAGAGTAGAGTTTGGAAGGTATAACTTTTTCAGCCCGAGGAAGCCATAGTAAGAATCAGTAAGCTGCTCAGAGACTCCCAGAGGATCCACACCAAAGGACTTCCTGTTCTGACCCCTCTATACAGACAGAACAACTGAGGCCCAAAGAGGGAACAGAGTCTGCCGAAGTGAGCTGTGGGGAGAGCTGGGATTTATGACTCCTGGTCCAGTGCTCTTCACTCCTCAGGAGAACCTTACACAACAGGAAGACCCGTACACAGAATAACCATGTGCTTGCCTGTCATGGAGCCCAAAATCTTGCCACTGGAGCTTCAGTGCTCAGTTGACATGGTCCCCTGATGAAATGCAGGTGCCCCTGTGAGGCAGTACCACCTTCTGGGGGAATGATTTTATCACCTCCCTTTCAGTTTGCCCTGTGACTTCTCTGCATCTCAGTTCCCCATCTGTACAATGTGTCAGCAGGAGGGCTAAGGGGTCTAAGGTACGACTTGAGGGAGGAGAGAAAGCAGATTCCTAGAAGTAGAGGCAAGCTGTGGCTGAGTTGGGGGCCAGATGACAGCCCTGGATCTCAGGATGTGGGTCACTCTTTGTGCCCCCAAACTACAAGTGGCCAAGGTGCTGGGCCCAAACCAGCAGGGACAGATGAACTGGAAGAGTCTCCCAAGCCCCCCAGACCTATTGCACATCAGTGTAACAGGATTACCTTGGCTGAATTTCCAGCCAGCCCAGCTAATGCGGGCTCAGAGTCTGAAATGGTTTACAGGAAATAAAGACATTCCCTGTGTTTCACATATCGAAGTCCATGAACTATGCCCCATACAACAACACCATCTGTACTTCAGAAGTCAGTGCTTGGAAATGATTTCTCTCCTAGGAGAGCAGAGCTCTAATGGTTTAATTTCAGGCAGAGTCAGGTAAGCTGAAAAGATATTTTGGGGGCAGCCAAGCCTTTGAAGCCCTGGCTCCAGCACTAAATCTAGAAGCCTGTGGTTTCTGGGGGCAGCAGAGGGGACCGGGAGGGGAGCTCTTCCCTCTTGTTACAGCTTGGGTCTACTAGGTGCATAGCTGCTCACATGGGCCCTATGACCCCAGGTTGGGGGTAGGGGAGCCCTATGTCAACCAGGCTACTTTAGCTGGTGCCAGTGGTGGCTCCAGCAACTCCGTGGGCTCAGATCAGGGCAGCAACAGCCAGCTCTACAGTCTTGGGGGCGCCTGCTTCAATCTCAGTGCCCCCTGAGGTTAGATGTCACACTGAGGAAAGAAAGTCAGGTGTCTGGCAGTAGGCAAAAGCTTGACCAATCTCAGCTAACTTTCCTAAGCCTTTACTGTAAGCTGAGACCCCTAGAGATGGATCCTCAGTGCCTGTGGCCCATAAGACTTGGAATGTCAGGAAATGCCAGGCTTGGGATTATTCACACTGACACCCAGGAAAATTGCAGTTGCAGCCACGGGAACAGAGAGATAGAGATGGCTGATGTTTAGGGCTCTGCTAGCAGACCCAGAATCCCTTACCCCAAAACCTTTTCAGTTTAGCATAGTTTTAGACTTTAGAAAAGTTTAAAAAAAATAACTGAATATACTGTACACTAGTCACCAGACCCCCTATTTTATCACATTTGCTTTCTCTCTATCCCTCTCTCTCTCCATATGTGTGAATTTTCCCAATGCATTTCCTAAAAATGAGGGCATTCTGTTATGTAGCCACAGTATAAGAATCAAAAGCAGGAAATTAATATTGTCGTGTTACTCTGACCTCATCAATGTACCTTATTCATATTTTGCCAATTGTCCCAATGATGTCTTTTGTAACAGCAATGACAAAAACTCCCAGATCATGTCCCAGATCATGTACTCCATTTGGTTGTCCAGTCCCCTTAGTGTTCTTTTCTCTGGACAGTTCCTCCATCTATCTTTGCCTTTCATGACACTGAAACAGTCAGAGAGGACAGGCCAGTTAGTAGTAAGAAGTCCCTCGGTTGGGCTTGTCAGATGTTTCCTCAAGGAGACTCGGGTTATCCACTTTTCATAGACTGAACACACCTAGAGAACTAGCATCCAGACCAGCAAAAGTATGTTTCCAGCACTTCCCAAGCCCCCATGTCTTCATCAAGTTCCTACCTCCCAAAACTAATCACCATCTTGACTTCTAAGAGCATAAATTACATTTGTCTGGTTTTGAACTTCAAATGAAATCATTCATTTCAGAAGCCTTCCTAGCTTCTGACTTTTTGGCTCATATTATGTTTTGAGTCTCGGAGCTGACTTTTTTTTTTCCAGAGCCTACTTTTTGTAATATAAATGCAATACCTCCCATGATGAGCCTTCAGTGGAAATCAAAGAAAATACAATTTATCTACACACCTGATTTTTAAAAAATCACTTAAATGCCTTAGCTGTAGTATAAAGGACAGCCATTTATATTACATGTTTATACATACAAATAACATACTTTTCAATAAAATAATACATGTATCAGGAATGTAAATGCTAGCGCACAAGGATGTGATGAGATCTTTTGAGGTTTATACCCATATACAGAGGCCTCACAACATGGCAGCTACAAATTCATTCCAGGGAGAGGGACATGAGTATTTTGCCATCATGGTATGATTTTCCTAGATAGTGAACAACTCCTGTATTTTGAGACATGAAAAGATTCCATCTATTCACTGAATTTGAAAAGCATGTTTATCCACTGCACAATGTTTTATAAGTCATCATATTTTAACTCATAGGGGGCAAAATTTTGTCTCACAAGATTATGAGCAGAACAACCCACAAATTAGACATAATTGGTAAAATTCCAAACAACACAAAGTACAATAATTTGGGGGTTTTTGTGTGTGTGTGTTTTTTTTGTCAGATAGAGAGAGCGCAGGAGCGAGCACAGGCAGACAGAGAGGCAGGCAGAGGCAGAGGGAGAAGCAGGCTCACCGCTGAGCAAGGAGCCCGATGTGGGACTCGATCCCAGGACGCTGGGATCATGACCCGAGCCGAAGGCAGCCGCTCAACCAACTGAGCCACCCAGGCGTCCCACAATAATTTGTTTTATATTAAAACTGTGCAAGTATTACTCTGTGTTTCTAAATAAAATGGAACTGGGTTATATGGAGTGAATAAGTCATGGGGATAAAACACAGAGTACAGGGAATATGGTCAATGGTATTGTAATAAGTAATATGATGACAGATGATCCTACACTTGTGGTGAGCATAACAAAATGTATGGATTTGTCCACTGTGCAGTACACTTGAAACCACTGTAACATTTTTTATCAACTACACTTCAACTGAAAAAAAGGAACAGGGCTGTAGGCTCCCAAGAAGATAAACCGATTCTTCACCTGTCTGAACATCCAGGTGAGACATTCAAAGGTAGGGCAGGACTCGGACAATTCTTTGTTGTGTCAAACTGCCCTGTAGGATTTCTAGCACCACTGACAACCCCGAATGCCAGGAATCTCCCCAACCATGTGACAGGTGCCCCCAAGATGCCCTAAATGCTCTCCAAGGTGGTCCCACGAGTCGAGGACACAGAAGAGGAGGCCATCTGGAGGTCAAAGGACCACAGGGAGAGGCCCCTAAGTAGGTGAGAGGGTAGAGGGTTGGGCATGGCCTGGAGAAGGTGGGGGCCCAGGTGAGAGCACTAATGGGGAGGTTCTAAGGTGGGGTGAGCTCCTGAGAGAATAGGTTGCTTTCCAAGGATAGAGGGTTGCAGACCTCGTGTGAACTTTGCTGCCTCTCACCCAGCTCTTCCCTCAGAGGATGCCACCGGACTTACATTTTCCTGGTTATCAACTACTCTGGACCCCTCAAGGACTGCACCTAAGCCACACACTGAAAGGATTATGGGGCCCTCACATTGGTAATTAAGTACAAAAACAGTGCAAGATGTTACTAAAGTGGTAGGGAACTATAAAGAAGGTAAACATAATTCTGATTTCTCTTCTCACACTTATTTCAACAAAATACTAACTAACAACTTCTTTTAAGGCACCTTCCTTTGGATCTCCTCTGAGACAGGCTCCATGTGCCTGTGGGGTGAACCACCAGTGAACACAATCTATGAATTAACTTATTTTTAATGAATGGACTCATTTAATTAACTCATTTCATGAACTGACCCAAGACCTTTTGAAGTGGATACCATTCTTTTTTTTTTTTAAAGATTTTATTTATTTATTTGACAGACAGAGATTACAAGTAGGCAAGAGAGGCAGGCAGGGAGAGAGAGGAGGAAGCAGGCTCTCCGAGGAGCAGAAAGCCCGATGCGGGGCTCGATCCCAGGACCCCGGGATCATGACCTGAGCCAAAAGCAGAGGCTTTAACCCACTGAGCCACCCAGGTGCCCCGAAGTGGGTACCATTCTCATTTCCATTTTGCAGATGAGATACTGAGGATCAGATTGATGAAGACACTTGATCTAGGTCACATGGTTGGAGCTGGGGCCAAGACTGGCCTACCTCCGAGCCAAGACTGTGCACCACTCTCTAGGCTCCTTGAAAGGCATTGGTCAGGGGATGCCTGGGTTGCTCAGTCGGTTAAGCCACGGCCTTCTGCTCGGGTCATGATCCCAGGGTCCTGGGATCAAGTCCTGCATTGGGCTCCTCGCTCAGCAGGGAGCCTGCTTCTCTCTCTGCCTCTGCCTGCCACTCTGCCTTCTTGTGCTCTGTCTCTCTCTCTCTCCCTGTCTCTCTCTCTCTGATAAATAAATAAATATATAAATAAAATCTTAAAAAAAAAAGGCATTAGTCAGCCTCCCCACTGATGACAGTGTTGTGGAGGGATGTGTATGTGTGTATACATATAGACACACACACACACACACACACACACACTCTCACTCTCTCTCTCTCTCTCTCTCTCTCTCTCCCTCCCTCCCTCCACCAGCTCTGGGAAGTGAGATGCTCAAGTGCTTCCCGCAGTATGTTTACGCCCCCTTGTGGCCACATGTGAGGCTGTCGCTGGGTCTAGATTGACTAGTCCATTCTAGTCAATATCCGCCAGCAAGGGCCCAGCCTAGCTACTTACCTAGCTATGCCAGGAAAGAACCTTGGGCTTGAGGCCTGGAGTAACTCTTGTTAAAATATTTAAAATATTTTTGCTGCTGTTTGTGGTCCTGCTTTGCTGAGCACCCTAAGCTCTTGCTTCCTCTGCTATCCAGGGACTCCAGTCCTGGGTGGAGCAGGAAACTGGTCAGTGCCACCAAGCACCACTGGGCTATTGGGAAAAGGGCATATGGAGGCCTGAAGCAAACGCCCCACTGTTCACTAAAAGTATGGAGGATTGAGGACGGTATGCCAGGCAGGGGAACAGCAGGGGCTTTGCCCTGGAGGTAGTTACATGAAACTGAAGTTAAGTGTGGAAAAAAAAAAAGCTGAATTAAATTTGACCCAGTCTCCAGCACAGCCTAGGGATGGGGGTGCCCTGATTACAGTGATGGCTCCTAGTTATTCAGACAGAAATAGCTCCAGAGCCAAGGAAAGGAGGACAGCTCTGCTTCAACACCCCCACATACTCCTTTTTGCCCCCATTCCATAGTCACTATACAGCTAGGAGGAGGGATATGACCCTGCAACAAACATGGGAATGACTGCCCCCGCTGAGCAGATGGTGATACTGAGACTCTAAATTTGACTGATGTCCCTTGCTCAAGTCATGCATCCAACTGACGGCAGTGCTGGGGTTCTTATGTCTGCCTGACCCACAGCCCAGCCTCTGAAACCACCACATTACACGGGGTACCTTGTGCTAGAGGAGGCTCTTGTCTTTTGGAAAAGAAGGTATAAAAAATGCTCAAAAACTTCATAAATGAGTCCTGAGGTCACAGTGCCACCCTGTCCCTAGGCAGAGAAGAAAAACTTCCCAGTCCATGGGTCCTCAGCCTTCTACAAGAAGTAGGGTGTTGAAGTACAAGTTTAGATTGTTGCTATTGGCCGATTAAAGTATCTTTGGTTTTCTACGAGTGTGTTTGTAATGCACTAAGAAACCAGGCTCAGAAAAGACACATACGTCGTTAGCACCCATGGAGATGAAGGGCCAATTTAAATTAGTCTTTACCTACAGCTGCCTAAATAAGGGGTACCTTGCTGGCTCAGTCAGTAGAGCATGTGACTCTTGATCTTGGGGTTGTGAGTTCAAGCTCCACATTAGGCCTAGAGCTTACTTAAAAATAATAATAATAATAAGATTGACTAAATAAAATGACAGTATGGGGAGAGAGTAACTGTCTTTCCCTCAGGGAAACTCTTCCTCTGGCTTCCGAGAAGCTCAAACAGGCCCCTTAGGCTATTAAACATGGATAGAAAGCTTCCAGAAGAGTGGCTTGACTGTAAGTCCAGAAAGCAGGGCTTGGAGCCTTCTTAACCACAAGCATAAAAGTGGGACCCCTGGGAACCTGGGGAAGTCAATTCAGGTCTCTGAACTTCATTTTGCTCTTCAAAGAACGGCTATATGAGCATTTCATAAAGTACATGGGTTCTGCCAGATGTGATTAGGTTTATACCAAAAGGAGGATCATGGTGAAATATTTAGAATTGCTGCAAGAAAGTTGGATGAATTCCTTTTACTGTATGATTTCTCAGTGCCTTGACTAAGTCGTTGTCATTGTGAATCTGTTCCAGGGGTGGGTAGTACAGATGGGACTCTTTATCTCTCAGAGCTTTTTCTGGGATGCTCTCCACGAAGCACACTTTTAGAAAGTGAGATGCTTTCTCCTGTTCTTTCCAGCCCTGGTGCAAGGGTTAAAGATGGGGCAGGCAGGCCTGGCCATAAAATTCAAGTCCAAGACCTTTGTCCTTGCTGTTTTTTCTTCATGGAATGCTCTCTCCCAGATAGGACAGGCTCATTCTCTAACTTCCTTCAGATCTCTCTCCAACGCCTATCTTATCAGAGGAGCCTTCCCTGATTTCCCTATATAACAGCCTTGGGGTCCCTGCCCCTTTCCCCAGCTGCCTCCATTGTCCCAAGGCAGCCCACTGTGCCTTCTCCTCTCCCACTCCTACGTATAAGGGTGTAGGACAGACATTATTGGGGATTTTACAGATTATTAAATACGTGATGCACGTCAGAAAAGAAAAAGTGTATAAAGAAACAAATGGAAAAGGAAAGAATGTGAAAGTTTCATGACCCAGAGATAAGCATTGTTAACTGCTGGGTGTGGGCCCTGCTGTTCAACTTTTCTCTGCACATAAAGATGCAGGCACAAAGGGAAGAAGAGGAGGAGGAAAAAAATGCATAAATAAATAACTGTTATTATCACACACACACACACACACACACACACACAGTTGTAATTGTCCTGTCCTAGCTAATAATAGCTCCTTACTGGCCTTTCCAACCACACGCTCAGTGTCTTGTTAGATGTCAGGGGGACCCCTGCTCAGGTGACACTGCACCCCCTCACCCTTGAGACTAAGGTCACTGTGTCCCTCAAGGAATTGCCCCTGGGGGGCGCCTGGGTGGCTCAGTGGGTTAAAGCCTCTGCCTTCGGCTTGGGTCATGATCTCAAGGTCCTGGGATTGAGCCCCGCATCCGGGCTCTCTGCTCAGCGGGGAGCCTGCTTCCTCCTCTCTCTCTGTCTGCCTCTCTGCCTACTTGTGATCTCTGTCAAATAAATAAATAAAAATCTTTTAAAAAAATAAAAAAGGAATTGCCCCTGGGCCTGAAATGGGTGCTCCAGGGCCTTGGGGTGGGAGTCCCACAGGAGCAGCACAGAGAGCCTGCTGGGCACACTTAGTTTCTTAGAGAATTTCACAGGGTAGCATAGGCCACTCCGCAGGGCCATTGCTTGCTGATGGAGCCTACTCCACACCCTGCAGCTACAAGAGAAGGCACGAGAAGTGTGAAGGGGCTCCAGGGCTGTCTTCCAACTCCCTCTTGCTTCCTCTTACCCATACCAAACCCCTAGAGTGGTTCTTCTGCTCCACTCCAAACTTACTTTCTTTTTTTTTTTTCCCCAAACTTACTTTCAAGAAAGGATATGAGTCACTGCCAACTTGAAGTGCCAGTGCCAACTACCAGGCCCACAAAACTGCCCCTTCCAAGTAAGTAGTTCTACAGAGGCTCAGAGAGAAGAAGTGACCTGCCCAAGACCACACAGCAAATAGGTGCAAGAGCTGGGGCTCAGGCGTAAGACTCCAGGATGATGGAAAATTCTGGGCCTGCCAGTGAATAAGTCTGAGTCAAGAGAGCTGTGGGATGGTGGTGGCCAAGGGACTGATTGTTTTGGGGTTACAGGAGATGACCTCTGGCCTAGGTCATCACAGCCTTGGGTGCAGCTGATCCACCAAGCAGGTAAAAGAGATTGATCTGTGTTTGGAAAAGCCTTCAAGAGACAGAAGTACCGAATGAGTTTTCCCCTAAGGGGTCTGCTCATCTGCCTCCAGGGAAGGCCAATCTTTAGCTTTGGCTCTACTACCCAGGAGCTTAACACAACCACTTTGAGGCTTCCTGATAACCTGGAGGGGTCTGTTGCTTTAGAGCAAGTTTGAGAAGAGGGCTGAAACAAGACTTATATTTTTTTAAAAATTCCCAAGCCTTTGTTACTAGTGTCCCCAAGACTTGCTAAATATGTCCTTGAGTTTGCTACTCTGTATGGATTGTTAACCATTCCCTCTGAAGAATAGGGGGCCCTGTAGGGTGTGTGTGTGTGTGTGTGTGTGTGTGCATGCACACACGTGTTCATGTGTGTGGTCAGTTTGGGACAAAATGGTGCCAGAAAAAGCCACCTGCTTGGGCAAATGTGGTGAAGCTGTTACTTGATTTGGAATGGCACCAGTCTGGAATACAATTGTCTGAGAGCACAGATGTGCTCAGATCAGTGGAAAGGCTTTTCTGGGTTTATTCAGATGTGTTGAGGAGCGATGATGCCTCAGAACCTCTCCACAGATAAGCGCATCTGCTTGCTGGCAAAGAAGAAAGATACCTGAGGTTTTTACAGATTCTCCCAGATTATCAGGGCTAGACATTATAGTTTTGGCAGTTGGGAAAAAAAATAGCTGTACCATCTCAGTTCCCCTGACACAACATCATCCTCAGATCCAGCTTTCCTAACATTCCAAAGAAACTCTTATCCGTGTAGCTAGCAACTCAGGGAATTTCACCGAAATCATCCAAGATATCTAACTCCCTACCCAGGTCAGGCTTTTTTAAAAATACAGTTTTGCTGCTGCTGCTGCTGCTGCTGCTGCAGCTCCTTCTTCTCCTTCCTCTCCTCCCCCTCCTCCTCCTTTCTTCCCCTGGTTATACAAGATAGGCCAGATGGAGTGATATATATGTATGTTTACTGTAGAAAATTCATATTGTTTACCTTTGACTGTATCTCTTCTTTTTTTAAGATTTCATTTACTTATTTGATAGAGAGCACACATGCAAATGTGGGGAAGAGCAGAGGGGCAGATAGAAGGGGAGGTAGAGGGAGGAAAGGGAAAGAATCTCAAGCCCACTCTACACTGACCACTGAGTGTGGAGACCAAGGTGGGGCTGGATCTCACTACTCTGATCACAACCTGAGCAGAAACCAAGAGTTAGATGCTTAACGGACTGAGCCACCGAGGCGCCCCTACCTTTGACTATCTCTTTAGGATAAATTAAAAGAAGTAGATTAAGTGGATCAAAGATCTGTCCATTGGGTAGCCTCAATTTACATGCCCAGCTGCCTAGATGGCAATGCCTACTCACCAGTATGAAGTACTCATCATGTTTTAATGTTTGTCAGGCTGATTGACAAAAACCAGTATCTCATTTTAATTCATTTGCTCAGTTTGGACTGAGGCCGAGTATTTTTATATTTCCTCAGAAAACAATAGTTGATCTGCTGCTTTTCCCTTCTCGAGGAGAGTAAGTCCTTTTCCTTCATTTTTCTTCTTATAAGGCCTTGAAACAAAGAACCACTAGGAGACTGTCTGGAGTTCTTGGGCTGACCATCATATGTCAGTGATTGAGCTACTAGCTAAATTTTTTTTTTTTTTTTTTTTTTTTTTTTGTCAGAGAGAGAGAGCGAGCACAGGCAGACAGAGTGGCAGGCAGAGGCAGAAGGAGAAGCAGGCTCCCTGCCGAGCAAGGAGCCCGATGTGGGACTCGATCCCAGAACGCTGGGATCATGACCTGAGCCGAAGGCAGCCGCTTAACCAACTGAGCCACCCAGGCGTCCCGAGCTACTAGCTATAATCCTTAAAGGAAAGTTCCAGTGCACACAAAATTATCAAGGGTATATTTTTATTTTGGAATTGTTGTTGTGTGTGGTAATGTAGAAAAACTCTGTGGTTTCAGAGTTAGCAGAGTGCTGTAATTTTTCTCAGGAAAGTGTGGCGGGGGCAGCCAGCTGTGTGTCTCCAGCAGTCACCTCAGGCACCCATAAACACCTACAGATGGAGTAATTAAACTATGTCACCCTTTGTCACCCCAAATGAATTATCTATATGAAAAATAAAAATAAAATTGCACCTATTTCTTTAGAACACCTTAGAACTATTTTTAGTTTTATTCTGAAACAGCCTTCTCAATATCCAGGAAGAGAGATAATGCAAATTCTGACTTACAGGTAAAACTTCCGGAAAGGGCCAAGGGTGAGTGGCAGTATTTCAGACCAGGAGTAAGTCTGACAGGAGCAGTCTGATGGCATGCACGTCCTTGGGTCCAGGTGGGCTGGCCAGGCTCTTCAGGTAAGCCGGCATGTCTTCCTTCCCGAAGACCACATTCTCAGGGCTCTCCTAGAGGCCTTTCTGGTCATCTCCTAGTTTTCTCTGCCTCCAGGAAAGGACTGCACTTGCTTTATGACAGTTAGTAGAAGAGTTTGAGTAAAACCATTAGTAAGCAAATGGGATAACTGGAATCCCATAAGGCGAGGGACTGAGGGATTATCTGGTATCTTGGTTCTCAGCCTTTCTCAACCTACCAACCGCTAACCATTTCGGGTAACTGTCAGTGACCAGACCAATGTAATTGTCTTTTGAAGGCCCAATGGTCCCTAGGGAACCAATGAAGGCTTTAGAGCAGGAATTTAAGTTTTAGAAGGGTCGCTGCCTATTCTATGGAGGAAGAGCTGCTATATTGGAAGTGGAAGGCAGAGAGCCAGATGAGAGGATTGGAATAGGGCCCTGAAATCGCTGGAGACAAATGCGTGAATTGGAGAGATACTTGGGAGATAAAGCGAACAGGATTAGATAATTGACAGGAAAGGGGATGGAAAGAGGGAGCAGTAAAGCCTCCCAGACTTCCAGGGGCACCCAGGTGGTTCAGTCAGTTAAGTCTTTGAGTCTGGGTTTGAGCTCAGATCATGCTCTGAGGGTCCTGAGATACAGTCCCAGTTCAGTTTCCGAGTTCAGCGGGAGTCTGCTTAGGATTCTCTTCCTCCCCTGTCCCACTACCTCTCTATCTCTCTCTCAAATGAAAATAAATAAATCTTTAAAACAAAAAAAGGCTCCCGGGTTCCCGGTTTAGGCTAGCTGGGAAGATAGCGGGCCCATTACTGTGGGCTAGGGCAGGAAAGCAAGCGCAGGCTTGGCAGGAAGGCGTACCTACGGCTTCCAGAAGGAGGTGTACAAGTGGTTGAATATAAGGCTGTAGCGCCTGGGAGAGGGGTCTGGACCAGTCGGCAAAGCAATAGAGAGGAAGCCGTGAGGTATTATTAACAAGAGTAAGGAACTGAAGAGGCTTCTCGGTTTGGGGTATGCAGAGTGTGGGAGGTAAAGTGGTGGGGTTGCAGCCGGGCGCTCAGCCCACTCACCATTTAGAGCCCAGGAGACTGGTGGGGATGGGTGGGGAGGAACCGGACTTGGTCCCTCCCGCCCTGCCCGCCCCCTCGTCCTCCTCGGCCATTGGACAATTTCTCTGTCCGTCAAGGGCCCGCCTACACAGGTGAACCAATAAGAGCCGGCAAGAGGATGCTTCCTTTTCCATCTGGAGCTGCACAAGGGGCCGCTTCAAGGAGGTGAGGCTGGAGGAGTGGCAGCCGCGGTACTGTGCGCAGGCGCGGAACTGACGGGACGGACCCCGCGGCGGTGGCGCTAGCTGGTGAGAGGAGAGCGAAGGTCCGAGGTAAGGAGGGGGGGCGACCGTGGGATGCGGACTCCTCCAACCCCACTGGGTGTCGCCTGCGCCGAGCTCACTCCGGCCCGCAAGATCGGATCAGGTGATGAGGTGGAGAGCCGAGGTGAGGTGAGGGGGCGGACCCGCGGCGACGGTCACCCCACCGCGCACACGCGCCACGTGGGCTCGCGTACTTGCCAAGGACCCTTGGCTTCGGACCCGTGCACCGCACGAGCTGCTTTAGCCCTTGGAGCAACCTTGTGAGCTAGGCGCCTCGACTTAATTTGCCTGTTTCGCAGGCTGAAGCTGGGGCTCAGGGACGTGGCCGGTCCGGGCTTGAGGGAGATCGGGCTTGGTGGACTCCGGAGCCTGAACTCTTCTTAATGAGGCAGTGGGTCAGATACTTGAACTTGGGACCTGTTTGGTTTTTTGAGGGGCGCGAAATTGTTTGGAGTGCGGCTGCGGCGGACCTTCTTGGGCTGGACAGCGTTGCCTGGTTTCTCTGCAGGGCCCGGGAGGGGTGGGAGGTGCCAGGCGCCCTCTGTACTCCTTGACCTACCGCTCCGGCCCCAAGTTCAGCGGGGTGGGCTGAGGGGAGGAGGACGATCCTCAGTTCTGTAAGCTCCCAGTGCCTCAACAAAGTTGCGGAGGGCTGGTCTTCTGAACAAAATCCAAAAACACTTGGGAAACGCTCCACTTAGGTCACCTGAGAAAATAAAATAGAGCAGGGTTTTTTTGGTTTGTTTGTTTCCTTATGGTTTTTTGGGGTTTTGGGGGGGGGGTCTAAGAAAAAAATGCCATCGGAGTCTGTTGAAGCTGCTAGGAGACTGTTCCTTTCGTGTCCTTGGGGAGGCATGTGAATCTTTTGGAAATCAGTTTGGCAATATGACCTACACCCTTTGACCTACTGATTCCGCCTTTGGGAAATAAGTAGGTTAAAACCTAAGTAGGGAAAAGGTTGGTGTGCAACACAGTGCAGTTTGGTATTCCATAAATGCTAGCCAGTGGAAACGACCTCTAAATCTACAACAGTGGAGAACAGTTAAGTAAATTGAGATTGTTTATGCCAAAATGGGGTGTTGCACATGCATGAAATGTAGTATTGTGAATAAAATACTCTTAAAAAGAAAACCACAGGGGCGCCTGGGTGGCTCAGTGGGTTAAAGCCTCTACATCAGGCTCTCTGCTCAGTGGGGAGCCTGCTTCCTCCTCTCTCTCTGCCTGCCTCTCTGCCTACTTGTGATCTCTGTCTGACCAATAAATAAATAAAATCTTAAAAAAAAAAAGAAAGAAAACCACAATGTAAGTCGTGGTTTCAACTATATAAAAATGTATACAGAAGGACTAGAGGAGTCACCTAATGATAAAAGTAATAACTACCTTTTTGGAACAGAAGAGTCATATTTCATTAAATCCTCAAAAAAATCTCATGAGGCTAGTATTCTCATCCCACTGTCAGACAGCTGGAGCTCAGTCAAGTGAAGCAGCGTGTCTGATGTTAGAGATCTCGTGTCATACCTGGTGTGCCCTTGGGCCTTTGGCAATGCCATGTCTACCAGTAGTTGAGGGCCCGTTGTGTACCCTGAGTAAAGGGAGCCTGGGTCCCTGATTTCTTTTTTTTTTTTTTTAAGATTTTATTTATTTATTTGACACAGAGAGAGATCACAAGTAGGCAGAGGAGCAGGCAGAGAGAGAGGGGAGAAGCAGGCTCCCTGCCGAGCAGAGAGCCCGATGTGGGGCTCCATCCCAGGACCCTGGGATCATGACCTGAGCCAAAAGCAGAGGCTTTAACCCACTGAGCCACCCAGGCACCCTGGGTCCCTGATTTCATGGAGCTTATAGAAGAGTGGAAAAGCAGAAATTTAAATAAACACTTACAATCTGCTGGGGAAAGTGAACATGGGAGCTAGATCCTGGGCTCTGGCAAGGGAAAGGATTTGGGAAGGAAAAGAAAAAGAAGGAGCCCCTGCGTCAGCTGTGAGGAATGAGTGAGCCCTGTAGGGAAGCCTTCAGTGGCTCTCTAAGAGTGGAGAGCATATAAAAACCCTGTTTTCTCCACTTTCAGGAATGTTACTTATGTGTTGTAATGGGAGGTAGGGCAACTTACTTAAGTATTTTGAATTTAGTCAACTCTTTTGAAGTTTATCTTAAATTGGATTTGTTCAGGATGGTAGCAAATGTTTTCAGAAGTCATTGTTTTTAAGAAATTGAATTTGAGCTTTCTTCAACTCTTTAATTTTCAGGTCTAAAGAAAGCCCCTTTTGCTGAAGGAACACATTTGCTGGTATAGTTTCATAATGTTAAGTACTTTGCCCTTCTGGATTTTAAAAAATTCTACAAGGAGCAGCATTGCCACGTTACAGGGGGGCAAACGTTTATATTCAAGGTGGGCCTCAAGTGGAAATGAAACAAGATGGAGACTCTTTTCCCACCTACCAGGCACCAGAAAAAGCGGTGTCCCTTGCAGTGGCTTCGTTCTGCAGAAAGCCTCCAGACACACATCAACAGAGGAAGATGACTTTCAGTTGCAGCTCAGCCCTCAGCAGGTAAATGAAATGCTGCGAGCCGGCGAATCAGCCCACAAGATTCTTGACCTTGTCAGTGGAGTCCCAAATTCGGTGTTACGGTTTGAGAGCAACCAGCTGGCTGCCAATTCCCCAGTGGAAGACCGGCGAGGTATCGCTACCTGCCTGCAGACCAATGGGCTGATGTTTGGCATCTTTGACGGACATGGTGGCCATGCGTGTGCTCAAGCAGTGAGTGAGAGGCTCTTCTACTATGTGGCCGTGTCACTGATGTCCCAGCAGACCCTAGAGCGGATGGAGGGAGCTGTGGAAAGCATGAAGCCCCTGCTGCCCATCCTGCATTGGCTCAAGCGCCCAGGGGACAGTATCTACAAGGATGTCACGTCCGTGCACCTCGATCACCTCCGTGTCTACTGGCAGGAGCTGCTTGACCTGCACATGGAAATGGGACTCAACATTAAGGAAGCTTTAATGCATTCCTTCCAGAGACTGGATTCTGACATCTCCCTAGAAGTCCAGGCCCCCTTGGAAGATGAGATGACAAGGAACCTTTCACTCCAGGTCGCCTTCTCTGGGGCAACAGCTTGCATGGCCCATGTGGATGGAGTTCACTTGCATGTGGCAAACGCTGGTGACTGTCGGGCCATCCTTGGGGTCCAGGAGGACAATGGCATGTGGTCTTGTCTACCCCTCACCTGTGACCATAATGCCTGGAACCCAGCCGAGCTGTCGCGGCTGAAGGGGGAGCACCCTGAATCAGAGGACAGAACGGTCATCGTGGACCACAGGCTGCTGGGCGTCCTCATGCCCTGCAGGGCCTTTGGGGACGTCCAGCTGAAGTGGAGTAAAGAGCTGCAGCACAGTGTCCTGGAGAGGGGCTTTGACATCGAGGCCCTCAATATTTACCAGTTCACCCCCCCACACTACTATACTCCCCCCTACCTGACTGCCAAGCCTGAGGTCACCTACCACCAGCTGAGACCCCAGGATAAGTTCCTCGTGCTGGCCTCGGATGGTCTGTGGGACGTGCTGGGCAACGAGGAAGTGGTGAGACTGGTGGTGGAGCACCTAGCTGAAGCGGGTCGGCACAAGCCAGACCTGGCCCAGAGACCTGCCAACCTGGGACTCATGCAGAGCCTGCTGCTGCAGAGGAAAGCCCAGGGGCTCCACGCGGCCGACCAAAACGCGGCCACACGTCTGATCAGACATGCCATAGGGACCAATGAGTACGGGGAGATGGAGCCTGAGCGGCTGACTGCGATGCTGACGTTGCCAGAGGACTTGGCGAGGATGTACAGGGATGACATCACTGTCACGGTGGTGTATTTTAACTCAGACTCAATAGATGCCTATTACAGGGGGGGTTGAGAGGCTCCCATCTGGCCAAGGTTAACTTAAATGCTTTGCTAAGACATTTTTCATTTATCCCTAAGCTGGCTCTTCAGACCTTACTGTAAAAAAGGCAGGCATATGTAGCTTGCTTAAAAATAGACTGATGTGAGGAAAAAAAACAGCCTTGGTTTAAAAACAGTAGCAGTGATTTCATGTCCCCATGTGTTTTGGTCCTTTTCTACATAGAGAGGGCAGAGCATGGAGAGCATATGGGCTTGAGCCCATAGCCAAAGCCCTTTTATAAAGACGCTGTTGTTAAACTGTCAGCCTGAGCCTTCAGAGGGTAAGTTTCATCGTTCCGAGAATATGAAGAACTTCAGGATTTTCTGAGGTTCTGCCGCAAAATCAGCACACTTGGCAGTTTTCCTCAATTTACAGTCGTGGACAACTAGACTATGAAGGGAGGTTTTGTTTAGTTTTTATTTTTAAATTACTAAGACCTAGGTTTACAAAGCATATTCTAGAATACTTTTCTATGCAACATTCTAACTTTTTTGTGTGACTCTACTTGTGAAAACATTTTGTGATGCTACACCCTCGTTGTGTTTTAGTTTGGCCTAAAACCAAGTCCTCAGAGTTGCAAACAGGCCTGCTGTAAGCATGCTTGGAATGACTCGTGTTGGTTTTCAGCCGAGAGGGGTGAGGGTGGGTAGGCCTCTGCACCAGCTGAATTCACTTGTGCGGCTGGTGAGCCCTTCTGCTGTGTCTCACCCCTTGAACCTTGAGCCATACTAGGAGGTAACTTCTGTCTAAGCCTTAATTCCTGGCCTTCCCTGCATTAATAAAATACCCTCCGGGGCTTAGCCTCTGGGCAGGTTAATTTAGAGCACTTAGCCTTCCTGATTATACCTCTCAAAAGTTCTGTGAATTCCACCTAATCCTCCTACCTCTGCTCTGCTGACTGCCTCTCTCTCTGCAGCTGCTGACTGCGTGGTGCTGTCCCGACGGAAGGCTCCCTCTCCAGAGGGTTGCAGGGAGGGAGAAGATGTGATTATGTACTATGATAGTTGGGACAGGTCAGTGGACAGGTCAGTTGGGCAGGTCAGTGGCACGTGCTATGGATTTTGGATTTAAGATTGGACCTGAGCCGGGACTGGTGAAAACAAAGGATTTGAGAAATCACTAACGGAGGCTGCCTGTGCGCCTCCTGAAAGGCGGGAGGGAAGGGGGAAGAATGAGATTGGTCAGACAGGACACTTGCCTGGAGACTGTGGGCTGAACGGCCGCGGCTGCTCCTCAGGGAGCAGACCATATTTAGTATAGGAGCCCGGGCAAAAATAAAAATGTGACCCGTAATGGCTTCTGTGGGCAGCAGAGTCTTCGTGTTTATTTCAAATGAAGCCACGTGCCTCCTTTCTCGGGGAACGAATTTCATGTTCTCGTGAATTGCGGTGGCATTTAAACAACAGGAAATGTGTCCCTAAACGGAAACACACATATAATCCCACAAAGCTGACCATTCTGTGTTCCCGAACTACATTGGTTGAACCCTCTCTTTGTCTCCACCTTGTGCCATCCACTGATAGAAAAGAGAGTTTGACTTTTCGTGTCCCAGTGACATTCACTCATGTGTTGGGGGACTTCTAGCTGGGAGACATTCCTCTGTCTGCTTTGCAGTGTAACTTTTTGGTGACAGGGGCTTTGTCTCTACTCAGTGCTTCAGCCTTGGTCATTTTATTCCAAAACCATTGTGTTCCTTTTGATCTCCTAGATCTGAATTGAGAAATGAAACGTGAATCACTGCTATTGTGCTAGTGGGAAGCTTTGTTACTGGAGCTGAAGACTGCTTGTCTGTCATCCTTTGTTCTTGATGCCAGCTCAACCCTGGCCCACCTCAGGGCATTTGCTGTATTACCGACTGTCTGAATCCTATTTGGAAGCCTAGCGTGGGTCACAAAATACATCTGATGCAGTAACTCATGGGATGGCTGAGAGGACACAGACTTCCTGCCTGCTTCTCCAAGCATATCTGTGTTTTTTCTCTGCCTAATATATCGCCCGCTTTCTAGTCGATATATTGAGGTGGAAAAAAGGCTGGTTTGTTGTCTGCCTTTTCCCACAGTGAACTCTCTCACGCTCTCTCAGCTCTTTCCCTGAATGCTCCAAGGAGAGACTCCTGGTTAAGTCCCAGCATGTCTGTCTCCCTGACCCAACTTCTGGTGTCACTGGCCTTTCTGAGACAACATAGGCTATTGCTGGAGGACACCAGAATTTGAGAGGGGGTTGGTGGTACTTGTCAGTCTTCCAGAGCATTTATCTTTCTTTTATGTAAAGCTTTCAATTTTGAGACATCTAAAACGAACTAAGAAGTAAGATGGACCAATTAATATTTGGGATGTAACTTGAATACAGTATGCTTTGGTTCTTTAAATTGCGTCTTAGGGGGCACCTGGGTGGCTCAGTGGATTAAAGCATCTGCCTTTGGCTCAGGTCATGATCTCAGGGTCCTGGGATTGAGCCCCACATCAGGCTCTCTGCTTGGCAGGGAGCCTGCTTCCCCCTTTGTCTCTGCCTGTCTCTGCCTACTTGTGATATCTCTCTCTCTCTCTCTCTGTCAAATAAACGAATAAAAAAATCTTAAAAAAAAATAAATTGCATCTTAGTTTAGGTAAGAAGCTTTGGTAATATTGGCATAATTTAGATACTGTTTTATGTATAAATAACACAACCCTGCTGATTCCGGGGATTGGTCAAAATAGAGAAGATGGTATAGTTCTAGATTCAAATTAGAATGCTAGGTCAAGTTACTTAGATTCCGTTTTTCTGAAGTAGTATTTGTAACATTCAGGCTAACTTGTTATTTTTTAAAAAGCTGATTTGTTAAAATGAAAACGTGAACTTTGAGGTATATTAATATATAAACATAGTTTTCCCAGAAGTAGGATTGGCCTAAAAGATCCTTCGCATCGGACACACTGGGTAAAAGTTCAGGTTAGACACAACTAAGCTGCACCTTGTGTATGTCAGTGCAGTAGAAACAGCTTGAACTTGAGTCAACTAAAGAAGAGAATAATGAATTGTATGGAACAAAAAAATGTGTTCAGAACGAGTCTGGCTTGACTGTTTGGTCTCTCAGTTCCTGGTAACCTATCTTCATTTGACAGCTCTTGGGAGAACTCTGTTTCCCAGATTAAACCAGAGGATCCTGGAATGGAGCTATCGTAGTTTCATTATAAAGTGGCGCATTTGTCTCTGAACATGACTCCTTCCCCTGGCAGAAAAAAACCCCGATGTAGCTTTGGAGCTGGGCTATGAAGGCTGGTGCTGCTGTCATGTGAGGACTGCCTCGTTTATCACTGAGCGGGAACGTGGGCTGCTGTGCCATCATCTCCCGAGCAGGCAGAGCCTCTGTCCCTTATACCTGGGGTACCTGCTGTGTAACGTGCTTCCTGGAAAATAATTCTTATCAAGCATTGACTTGGAAAAATGATTAACCCTGTTCTTTCATATTTACTGACTTTTGTATTTTAAGATATATAGCAATGTTCTTATTGGACATTGATTTTCTAACTGTTAGAGATATTTAAATGAAACTTGTCAATAAAAGAGGCTAAATGAAATTTGGTGTCTTTTGGTTTGAATAGTAATTTCCTTCCGTCCTTAAAGTACTGGATTAGACCAGTCTTTGAGTCACCACCTTTATCTGGCCAAGGAAGATTTTAGCCTGTTCAAGGCCCCCCTTCCCCCACGCCCCAAAAAAAGTTTTCTCTGCAAATTTTTGGTGGCTGCTGACCACACAGGAAGTCCTCATTTCGTGTTAACCCTGTGTGCAGGGACCTGAAATGAAGGAAAAGGAAGTGAAGGCTTGTATTGTAAGGGTCTCCACACACTCAGTGCCAGGCCTGCTGGGGTTTCATATTACTTAACTGAGTTCGTAAAACCCGCTTGTGTTCAATGCAGAGCCAGCATTAGGGAAAATTTCCAGGCAGTTACCTCCAGTGTTGAAGAGCCCCCTCCTTCCCATCCCCACTTCCTGAGCTCTGTCTTCCAGCCTCTGAAGAGATAAAGCTCCTAAGGACTGCCCCTGGGGGTGCTTCTTGAAAGCAATCCAACTATTAAGTCATTAACACTTCAGTGTGGGCTAGGGTGGATCACCGGGACTTGAAGAGGAGCAGGTTTGGGGGAGGGAAAGGTGGAAAAGGGAATGTCTGAGGTCTGATGAAGATAAGAGGAGGAGCTATTTCCCTCTTTAATATCACAAAACTGAAAAACTTGCCCCTGACACCGTGGTAGGGCTGGGCTTCGAACCAAATCCGCAGTCCATCCACTTGTCCCAATAATGGCCCCTTCAGAAAAGGAACATAATGCATGAAAACTCTTCCATTGCACAGTTTCAGCCCAGGGTGGGTGGGGATGGGATGGAGAAGTAGGTGGTGCTGAAAAGAAGCTAGATATACTTAACACATGTGTTCCAATATTCCGTCATTTGGGAACACGATAAAAATACAAGGGGAAAAATACAAGGGAAACGGAGAATTAAATTTTAAAGATTGAGCTCTTTGGACTCCTTCCAAGGGGAAGAAATAAATTTATGTCGTTTCCTTCATATCTAGAGTTTTTGTTTTTATTTTACTTGATGCTGTTAAATCCCCTATAGTGGTTCCCAGGCTCATGGCCCTCTGAATCCTGGGTGGCCAGTGCTCCAAGCAGCTCCCTCTGGAACGGGTGAGTCCTTACCAGACTTCTATGGGTCAGAGTGTCTTTGTTCCACGAGCCCTTGACCTTATCTGTCCTGTATGGGAAACTGCCTAGCTGCAAGGAGCAAGGCGGGAATAAGTAGGCCAGGACACATTCCTTTCCCTCACGTCTGGAAAAGTGGTCTGTGGAGGGACTTTCCAAAACCTGCTCTGTCCCACGACTTCACTCTTCCTGCCTTTCCAGGATTCTGGAAAGACCTCACTGGCCCAACCGTGTCCTCCCTACAGCAGATGAACAGAAAGAACGTCTGCCACCAAATGCTGCTCTGTCGGTCCACCCTGCACACACCTCATGCCCTGGGTCCAAGGCTCCGGGGATGGCCCCTCCCAGTGGGGGGGTGAGAGGTGTGACCCTGGGCACAATGGCCACGAGGATGGGCCAGACAGAGCAGGGAAAGGAGCGGGAGGAGTGAAGCACGGGGGTGGGTCTGGTCCAGTGGGTCTGAGGATAGACTCTGGGGTCTTTATGGAAGTAGGGATGAGAGTGCAGTGAGGGCTGAGCGGGGAGGTAACCAAATGTGGCTGGGTGGGCAAGGGGGACGCCTTTGGGTGGTCTCCTGGGAGAGGAAAGCGAGCATGGTCAGGAAACGAGGACAGAAGGGACTGTGGGCGTGGTTTACTCCTCGTCAGCGTGGAGGTGCGGTGGGCGTGGCTTTCTCTTTGTGGGCTTGGAGGTGCGGTGGGGGCAGCACCGCAGACCCCTCCCCTCCCCTTTACTTCCCCTGCAGCGCTGAAACCAGGTGCTTTGGGGCATTGGTTCTTGTTTTTCTCCTCTCCACTCCACTGCTGTAATATCAGGCCTGGCCCTCTGTCCTGCTGACTGTAGAATGAACGAGGAAGAATGGGGGGATTGACAGAGGGATGGATGATTGGCGGGTGGGGGGGGAGCAGATGAAGAGGAATCAGTCAAAGAGAGGTCAGAGGAGTAGTAGCAAAACCGTGAACGGTGGTGTGAAAAGGTGTGAGGAAAGGGGGTGAGGAGTGTCTGGTACCAGAAAACCGGTGGGTGTGGATAGAAGAAAATGCACAAGTGATTTTCAAAGCATCGCTAAGGAGAGGCGAGGAATTCTCATGTGGGACTCAGGACACAGGGTGGGCCTGGATGGTGGGGGCTGGCTCTGTGAGAAGAGGCGGACTGAGCTGCTGGGATGACCCTTCCTCTGAAATAAGGTGGCGTGGTGGGTAGCAGATGGGGAATGTCATGGAGCTCACAGGTCCTTGGCTTGTGGGAAGGGAGAGTATCCCTGGGTTCACTTGGGGCTCCAGCGGCTTTGCTGACTCCAAGCTGGACTTTGGCACGGAGGGACAGAGGAGCCGGCTCTTTTCTGAGCTCTGCCTGGTGGTTGGTCACTCAATCCCGAGGAGGACATGACAGGAACACCAATGGGGAGCGCTCGCGCCTGGCACTGCCTGTCCAGGCCTTTTGCTGGGAGATTCTGCCCAGAAGCAATGTGAGACAGGAGTCTGCCTCTAGATGTCACCATCTGGCCATGTTGGTGCCAGCCACAGCTGGAGGGAGTGGGAGGATAGCATGCCTGAGAAGAGACCCTGAGTCATGGCCCTGCCAGAGCAGGGGGTCCTTGGGACTGCAGCCTGGGATGCCCTTCAGGGAGCCTCACCAGACCCTGGACCTCCCTGGGGCTGGAGTGAGTGTGGGGTAGGAGAAGGACCCTGTCCTGTGATCACTTAACCCTGCTTTGGGGGGACGGAGCTGCTGAGGTCCCAAGACAGCCAGAGCCAGGTGGTGGGCTGTAGGTGGTGGGGGATCAGTTACCACCTTTTCCAGTCTCCCCCAGTGAGCACTGGGGGAGGGTGCTCCCCTCTGTGGACTGCCCCACACTGCTGAACCCTTCCCACCTCCTTTTCCTGCTCCCTGCAGCTGGGCCCCACAGCCAGCTGCCCAGCTCTGGAGTCCAATGCCCCATCCCCTGTCCCAGCCCCAAGAGTGGTTCAAACCACCTTTACCCCTCCCCTCACCTCCCCACCCACCTCCCCAAACAACAGCTGCCCAGTCCTGTCCGCTCTACCCAGC
>RCUC01130465.1:0-17143 GCA_003697995.1 Taxidea taxus jeffersonii
TCTTTATTTTTTTTTAATTTACTTTATTTTTTCAGTGTTCTAAGATTCATTGTTTATTCACCACACCCAGTGCTCCATCTACCACACCCAGGGCCATGCAAATGGCAATTTGGTAATTGACTCCTTTACTTACTTGTATATTCTTTTGCAAAAGATATTCTCTAAAAATTAAGTGTGATGAAGTTAGGGAACAGAATGTTCTCCCTACAGTTAGGAAGAATAGTGAAACTATCATTTTTCTGAGAAATATGGGTGGGAAACTTGGTAGAATCAGGTATATTAATTAATTTCTTAAATATGGCTACATGATTCATTTCTCAGAAATATTTCTTTTGAATTTAAAAATCTTCTATTTTCTTCTAAGTGTTCAGGTAAACAGAGATACATACGGTTGTGAAACCTGAATCATAGAAAGATATTTAAAATATTCAGACGCATACATTATTCTTACGGGAAGAGCCCAAGATTCTTGGTTTGTATGCACCATATTCTTGTGAAACATACATACTTTGACCAAAATTTATAGAGGAAGGCAGTTCATCAACGGATCAATTATAGATACTGAGTAGTATGGCTGCAGACTAGAATGCTAAGAGTTATGAAAACTTACACATGAAGTTGCAGATTTTCACCCCTTCTCACGTAATTTAAAAACAAACAATAATAAAGCAAATACAATTGAAAATAGAAAGGGATATAACAAATGACCAAACTGTAATATTATGAGGGTTATACACTTACTAACTATAGTTTATAAAAAGGGTGTTTATGTTTAAGATGTGGCGTATATAATTAAATTTAGCAAACATGTACTGTTTACTAGTTGCAAGATCTGGGAAAGGAGTTGAAAGCACATAAGAATTAACTCGACACAGATCTTATCTAAGCTAGTGAAAGGGACAGATATATAAATATCTAATTGTAATTCTTTTTCATCCTCAGTTAATTTTTTGTTATCTGCAACGATGTGTAGCGCACTGTGTTTATATGCATTGGGAATTTAAAACCATAATAGGTGGTTTTTGTCCCTAATGGATTTGTAATCTAATTATGGAACCAGAACATACATGTGCAATGCCTGGGGACACACTGAGGGACACACTGATTATATGGGCATTAAGTATTTGTAAGCACTGAAGGCAGCAACATTGAGGCTAAAGGAGTTTAATGCCCTGCTTCTTTCCCAAGCACTTCATGTGGATCGAGGCCCATGCTAGCCTGGCTTACAATGATGCACCTGGACAGCAGCACTTAATACAGTAGAGACCATGCCCACCTACAGATAAGGGCAGCAGGAAGAGGAATCCAGAACTATTTAAAGAGTGAATGAGACTTAAGATAAAATTCATTTTAAAAAAGGAATTTGCAGAACAAAGAATGGGGAAGGGAGTAGATTCATCATAACTATATGGAAATCTGTAGGTATCTTAGAAGTATCAACAAGTGACTGATAAGCAGTTAGGGTCAGATCTGGATATTTGGCTGTTCCCCTGAATTATTTCAGTGAGGTGTGGTCAGCCCATGTAGCTTGTCATCTCATGTAGGTTGTCACTCCAGTTGAGTAATTGTACTGACTACAACATCACACTCCTTCAAATTGAAATTCTTTTTAAGTTTTTATTTATTTTTATTTTTTAAAGATTTTCTTTTAATTCCAGCTAGTTAACGTACAGTGTTATGTTTGTCTCAGGTGTAAAGTATAGTGATTCAACAGCTCCATGTGTACCTGGTGCTCATCACAGCTGGTGCGCTCCTTAATCCCTATCACCTCTTAACTCATCTCCCCAAGGGCCGCACCCCACTGGTAACCATCACTTTGTTCTCTATAGTTAAGAGTCTGTTTCTTGGTTTGCTGCTCTCTCTTTTTTTCCTTTTACTCATTTGTTTGTTTTTTTAAATTCCACATATGTATGCAGTCATATGGTATCTGTCTTTCTCTGACTTATTTTGCTTACCCTTTTACGCTGTAGCTCCATCCATGTTATGACAAGGGGCAAGATTTCATTCATCTTATGGTTGAATAATGTTCCTTTATATGTATGTGTATATGTATGTGTATCCTTTATATGTGTGTGTGTCTGTGTATATATACATATGTATATATGTATATATATGTACATATACATATGTATATGTATATATACACAGACACACACACATATACACACACATATGTATATATTGATCACATCTTTTTCTTTTCTTTTTTTTTAAAGATTTTATTTATTTATTAGTTAGAGAAAGAGAGAGAGAGCAAGCACAGGCAGCCAGAGCGGCAGGCAGAGGCAGAGGGAGAAGCAGGCTCCCTGCCGAGCAAGGAGCCCTATGTGGGACTCCATCCCAGGACTTCGGGATCATGACCTGAGCCGAAGGCAGCCGCTTAACCAACTGAGCCACCCAGGCATCCCTCGATCACCTCTTTTTCTAAATAAGTATTGAAGGGAGATGTTTGATACTCTATTGTTACAAAAATGTGTATTTATGATTCAGTAATATGTGTTAACTATATTCTTTTTTCAAACAAAATATGAGTAAGAGCCACATCAAAAAATCACTCTATATTTGACTAAACAAATCTCTCATTCCTGCTTAACAACATTATGTCATGCATTAATGTCTTCTGTATTTTAACCGACTCTAAACTGATGGGTTATTGATGGAAGTTTTTGTTGTTGAACAGTCACTAGCATCTTCCACTTTCAAGAAAGAAAGGAAAGGGGCGCCTGGGTGGCTCAGTGGGTTAAGCCTCTACCTTCCGCACAGGTCATGATCCCAGGGTCCTGGGATCGAGCCCCGTATCAGGCTCTCTGCTCAGTGGGAAGCCTGCTCCTACCCCCCGCCCCCAGCCTACTTGTGATCTCTCTCACAAATACATAAATAAAATATTTGGGGGGAAAAAAAAGGAAAGAAAGGAAAGAGAAATAATACAGGCTATAGATCTATACTTAGAAGGAAAGATAATTTGTTTTTCTTTTATATTCTAATTTTTTTTCCATTCAATGCACTTACATACTTAGATGGAAAGGACCAATTTGTGTTTTGTCATTTAAGGAGTTCCTTGTGAAAATCTGAATTGCCATGGAACCATATTTCAGAGTTATTTCAGTGATGTTTGAACAGCCTCTGTAGGTTGGTACTCCAGGAGCTGCCCATCCAGCCCCGTCCTCACTGTAGATCTAAGTGAAGGAGGGTGAGTGCAATCCTCTAGCAGAATGTCCAGTACTTAGAGAGCAGGTGAGACATGAGCCTGGCTTTAACTGTTAATCGATTGCAGCAAAAGAGAAGTCTCAAGGACAGTCAATTAAGGGCATTCCACAGAGGCCAGCATGCCCATGGTAATCCCAGAAATTTTCAGTCTATGCAGGACAAAAACAGTTCAATGGAGAGTTATTTAGGATTCAGTACTTCATGTGGCCAACACCTACTATCGTTCCTTGGACCTCAATGTATTCTAAATTAAAAAACAAAACAAAACAAAATACCCTATAAACATACATGTGTACATATTCAGGCACAAGTTAAAGGAATATCCTGTAGATTCTAATACCCATTTCCTTTCTCTTCACTGATATCACCCAATTCCATGCTCCAGTCCGCTCTCCCCTCAACAATTCTAGAATCTCCTTCTAACTGATATCCCTGTTTCTGCATTTGTCTTTCTAAATAACAATTATAAATCATAGCATGCCAACCCTTTTGATCAATAAATTTATTGGTTTTTTAGTATACTTAGAATTAAAGCCAAATTCCCTATCACTGCTGTATCACACATAAATCAGCCCCTGTTAGCCCCTCCACTTTTATTTAAACATGTTTTTTCCCTTAATTGTTACTTTCCAAGCAAATAAACATTATTTTATTCTGTTGAATTTCTCAAACCTTTTAAGGATCAAGTCTTTGCATTGGTTTTATCCATTGCTTAGAACACTTTATTCCTTGATCTTCATATGGTGAGCTCATTTCCATCTTTCTGATCTCAGCCTGATTACTACCTTCTCAGAGAAGACTTACCTGCCCACTCTACCCTAGATAGTCCCCTGAAAGCCCTTTGCCTCCGATATAATGTTCCCTACTGCATCACTCCATGTATTTATTTTTCATGGCATTGTCACCACCTGCAATTACCTTAATATCCATGTTTATTTTTCTTCTTCCACAATAAAAATATGCGAGAGCACATAGCATATAACCCAAAGGTAAAGGAAATTTATTTGCAAAATGTGGTTTATTAAATGCAGAATCTAGTGATGACAATTTGACTATGATGTGTAGGATGGCTTGTGAGAATATTTAATGAAATGACAGATATAAAATCCTTGACTCATGTTATATGCTAAGTGCCTAGCATTTGGTTCTTACTTACTAACTGCAAGCTGTTACTGTTATTATGAAGATCACAATCTGATCATGAAGAAAGAGGTAGAGGGGAAAGGAGGGGAAGAGGGTGTAGAGGAGGAAACTAGTTCCTGACATAAGGCCTTAATAGGATGCTAACGTGGAAGAGCAAGGAATCGAGAAAGCTAGGACACCTAAAGGTGGTAGAAGGATATGGAGGTCATGAAAATGTATGAGAATGATGAGAGCTAGGTTTGCATGCCACATTATTGCTTGTTTGTGTGACCCTGGGCCATTTACTTAAATGTTCTGAGCTGCACCTTCTTTATTTGTAAAAAGGGAGTATTATCTCTATTTCTATGTAACGAACAACCCCAAAAGTTTAATGTGTCGAAGTGACCATTTATTATAATCTCTTATAGTTCTGGAGTTAAATAGGCTCAACTGGGTGGTTCTCAGCTGGGGTCCCTCCTGAAGGACAGTAAGATAATGGGTGGGACTGGAGTCATCTGAAGGCTTTTGCATCCCTCTTTCTGACATTGAGCTGTGATGGCTGGACATATTAGGTAGTCAGGCAGCTCTCTTTCAACATGGCTTTTCTCCATGGCCAACTTGGACTTCTTCACAGCCTGGTAATCTCAGGGATTTGGACTTCTTTCATGGCTGCTGGCTTCATGCAGAGCAAGCTTTCCAAGAGACCCAGGTGGATGCTGCCCGAGAAGCCTCAGAACAGTGATTTACCAATAATGGGCATTAAAATGTTATTAAAAAATCAATTAATTTTATGAGAATCTCAATGAGATTATTGCCATCTGTATTATGTATCTCTTTTGTAAGCCATTAAATTTCCTTGTTTCTCAATCCATTATCTCTTTTGTTTGGGAAAGAGAAATATTATAATTTATGCTATTTTTCAGTTAAGACATAATTGAGGAGTTCCTAATTTCTGTATTTTGATTTATCCAGCCAATAAATAAGTCAGTCATTTGCCAATTGAGATGACAAATAAAGATGAAAAAAGATGAAAAGATGAAAGCCCCATCCTATTAAACTGTGTGCTGAAATTCTCGACCACATTTTCTTATTTACTTTTGATCCATCTACCCACCCCCCTGAAGGAACATTCATTTATACAAGGATATTTATGAAGAGCAAACAGGAGGCTGGATTCAGGGGAATACAAAATGGCCATGGAGTTTGTATTCTACCAGAGCACACAGACAGTAGGTAACAATTTATAACTTAATAATTGACTGAATGGGATTGTTTTAAGTACTATGAGGAAATATAGGATGGTACAAAAATGAGCTGTGTGGTACTGAACAAATTATTTAAAGTTACTGAACCTTGGCTTTGTTTTGTTCTGCTTTGTTTCAGCTTGCTTGGAAAGGTTAGTAAAGACATTTAGGTGAGATTGTGTCTAGCTCACAGTAGCTTAATAAAAAACAAAACAAAAAACATCCTATTAATTAATTTTTTTATTTGTTGCCCTGTCTAGACTATATTTTCCCTTAGAAGATAGGAAATACAGTATGGTACTAGAATGTATACCCACTTCACAAGTATGCTTGTTTTTAACCCTTCTTAATTTATAAACTTACCAGAAAAGGTAATTGTATTTCATAACATATTATCTATATCAGATCCTTTAATGTCTACCCTTATAGTTCTTATATATAGTTCTTATATAGTAGTTCTTATTCTTATAATGACTATAAATTGTGTGACAGTATGTTTTGGGATCTCTAAAATAAACTATAAAATAAACTATCAGAAAAAGTTGTCTATAGGTTATGGATGCTTATCACATTTCCTGGTCATGAATAACATCCAGGAAATATGGCATCATTGTTTAACATTCCTATCTACTTAAAGCTTTCAGCAAACCCTAAAGTCAACGCTAAGGTGTGCATATTTTAATCCTAATGCTGTCATGAATTAGGAGTAAACCTCAGCTGAACAATTTGTGTGCCATAAAATCCAAGAATATATATGTCTTAATCTGGATCATTATCAATGAGAAAGTATTTTAAAAGTGGCTGAAAAAAATGAACGTTGTAGAGAACTCCACATTTTTAAAATACCAATTTTGAATTAAGAGTCAGCCTATGTTCTACTTCCAGTTAAATCAATCACATGAAATTAACATCTTGTCATCATTTAACATCAATTCATGTGAGTCTAAAGCCAATCAGACTATGTCAAAATCATTGGGTAATCTATCGTTGCAAATAATGTAGTCAACTTATTTTAACTGGTTTTCTTTCCTATGGGGCTATTATGCTGGTTTATTAGGTTAAATAGATTTACTATGTCCATATTTGCATTGGAAAGCCATCTGCCTTTCTACCCAGTAGAGTAGTATTATCAGCTCAGAGTACTTACAAATTACTTCTCCAGATATTCTGGACTATTTCTAGGGCTTATCTAGGTGCTAAAATAGTAAACTCTACGACCAAGAAAAAAAAAAATCAATGATTATCTGCCAATATAGAATGAGATCACATTCTTTTCCTGAAAGAACTTATATAAGAAAAAATGAAATTTCTTATTTGATAAATAAGAATTAGTTTAAATGTTTAGCTGTAGCCATTCAAGAGAATGATGGAGCTTATAGCTTGCAAAACACCTTACGTGTAAAAAAAAAAACAAACAAACAGAAAAAGATCATAAAATATTTTTGCTTTTGATTAAGGAATTGGAGGAATGACAAGTGGAACATTTCAAATCAAGAGAGAAAAATTTCAACATAACTGTTAGTTAAATGACAATAGATTTCTGTTACTTTCCTTACAGGAGAACACAATTATCTAGTCTAATTATAACTAAAGGCATGCTATTAAAAATGAATAAAAATTAGTTCAGGTTTTCAGAAATGCAATGGAACATGCTTTTATTTGCATTACATAGATCCTATCTATTGATAAAAGCTGAAATGGGGCACCTGGGTGACACAGTCAGTTACTTGGCTGACTCTTGATTCAACTCAGATCATGATCTTCGGGTCGTGGGATAAAGCCCTGCATTTGGGGCTTTGTGCTCCCCCAGAAGTCTACTTGAGAAGCTGCCCTCTACTCCCCTTGCTCGTGTGTGCTTTCTTTCTCTCTCTCTCTCAAATAAATAAATTAATTTTTAAAAAAAGAAACTGAAAGGAAAAACAATTTTAACATACAGTTTTTTATTAATTTCAGGTGTAAATATATAGTGATTTAACAGTAAAGTGATTTAACAGTTCCATACATCAACCTGTGCTCATCACAAGTGCACTCCTTTTTCTTTTTCTTTTTTTTTTCTTTTTAAAATCAAATCATATACTTGCTTTCTCTGATGGACTTATTTCACTTAGCATATAATACTCTCTAGCTCTATCCATGTCCTTGCAAATGGCAAGATTTCACTCTTTTTATGGCTGGATAATATTCCATAACTTCTTTTCTATCTACCCATTAATCCATAGACATTTAGGCTGCTTCCATATCTTGGCTATTCCAAAAAAAATGCTGCAATAAAAATAAGAGTGTAGGTATCCCTTTGCATTAGTGTTTTTATATTCTTAAGGTAAATATCCAGTAGTGCAATTACTGTATTGTACGGTAGTTCTGTTTTTAATTTTTGAAGAATTTCCATACTGTTTTCCATAATAGCTGTACCAGGTTGTGTTCACACCAACAGTGAATGAATGTTACTTTTATTATTAAATATTTTTATTAACATATAATGTATTATTTGCCCCAGGGGTATAGGTCTGTGAATCTTCAAGCTTTCACACTTCACAGCACTTACCATATCACATAATCTCCCCAATGTCCATAACCTAACCAACCTCTCCACACACAACCTCCCCCAAGCAACCCTCAGTTTGTTTTGTGAGATTAAATCTTTTATGGTTTGTCTCCCTCCTTATCCCATCTTGTTTCATTTTTTCCTTCCCTACCCTCCAAGTCCCCCACTCTACCTCTCAGATTCCTCATATCAGGGAGATCATATGGTAATTGTCTTTCTCTGATTGACTTATTTCACTCAGTATAATAGCTTCTACTTCCATACATGTCATTGCAAATGGCAAGATTTCATTTCTTTTGATGGCTGCATAGTATTCCATTATATATATATTTATATGCCACGTGTTCCTTATCCATTCATCTGTTGATGGACATCTAGGTTCTTTCCATAGTATGGCTATTGCTGACATTGCTGCTATAAATATTTGGGTGCATGTGCCCCATCAGATCCCCACATTTGTATCTTTAGGGTAAATAACCAGTAGTGCAATTTCTGGATCATAGGGTAGCTCTATTTTTAATTTTTTGAGGAACCTCCATGCTGTTTTCTGGAGCAGCTGCACCAGCTTCCATTCCCATGAACAGTGTAGGAGGGTTCCCCTTTCTCCTCATCCTCTCCAACATCTGTCATTTCCAGACTTGTTAATTTTAGCCATTCTGATTGGTGTGAGGTGGTATCTCATTGTGGTTTTGATTTGTGTTTCCCTGATGCCAAGGGATGTGGAGCACTTTTCATGTGTCTGTTGGCCATCTGGATGTCTTCTTTGCAAAAATGTCTGTTCATGTCCTCTGCCCATTTCTTTTTTTTTTTTTTTTAGATTTTTATTTATTTATTTGACAGAGAAATCACAAGTAGGCAGAGAGGCAGGCGGGAGGGGGGGAAGCAGGCTCCTCATTGAGCAGAGAGCCCGATGTGGGACTAGATCCCAGGACCCTGAGATCATAACCTGAGCTGAAGGCAGCAGCTTAACCCACTGAGCCACCCAGGTGCCCCTCCTCTGCCCATTTCTTGATTGGATTATTTGTTCTTTGGGTAATGAGTTTGTTAAATTCTTTATAGATTTTGGATACTAGCCCTTTATCTGATATGTCATTTGCCAATATCTTCTCCCATTCTGTCAGTTGTCTTTTGGTTTTGTTGACTGTTTCCTTTGCTGTGCAAAAGCTTTTGATCTTGATGAAATCCCAATAGTTCATTTTGGCCCTTGCTTCCCCTGCCTTTGGCGATGTTTCCAGGAAGAATTGTTGTGGCTGAAGTCAAAAACGTTGCTGCCTGTGTTCTCCTCAAGGATTTTGATGGATTGCTGTCTCACATTGAGGTCTTTCCTCCATTTTGGGTCTGTTTTTGTGTGTGGTGTAAGGAAATGGTCCAGTGTCGTTCTTCTGCATGTGACTGTCCAATTTTCTCAACACCATTTGTTGAAGAGGCTGTCTTTTTTTCCATTGGATGTTCTTTCCTGCTTTGTCGAAGATTAGTTGACCATAGAGTTTAGGATCTATTTCTGGGCTCTCTATTCTGTTCCATTGATCTACGTGTCTGTTTTTGTGCCAGTACCATACTGTCTTGATGATTATAGCTCTGTAATAGAGCTTGAAGTCTGGAATTGTGATGCCACCAACTTTGGCTTTCTCTTTCAACATTCCTCTGGCAATTTGGGGTCTGTTCTGGCTCCATATAAATTTTAGGATTATTTGTTCAATTTTATTGAAAAAACTTGATGGTATTTTGATAGGGATTGCATTAAATGTGTAGATTGCTTTAGGTAGCATAAACATTTCCACAATATTTATTCTTCCAGTCCATGAGCATGGAACCTTTTTTTCATTTCTTTGTGTCTTCCTCAATTTCTTTCATGAGTACTTTATAGTTTTCTGAGTACAAATCCTTTACTTCTTTGGTTAGATTTATTCCTAGATATCGTACTAGTTATGGGTCTGTTCAGGTTTTCTGTTTCTTCCTGGTTCAGTTGTGGTAGTTTGTATGTATCTAGGAATGCATCCATTTCTTCCAGATTGTCAAATTTGCATATAGTTGCTCATTATATGTTCTTCTAATTGTTTGTATTTCTTTGGTGTTGCTTGTGATTTCTCCTTTTTCATTCATGATTTTATTTTATTTTTTTAAATATTTTATTTATTTATTTTGACAGATAGAAATCACAAGTAGGCAGAGAGGCAGGCAGAGAGAGAGAAGGAAGCAGGCTCCCCACTGAGCAGAGAGCCCAATGTGGGGCTCGATCCCAGAACCCTGGGATCATGACCTAAGCTGAAGGCAGAGGTTTAACCCACTGAGCCACCCAGGCACTCCTCATTCATGATTTTATTAACATGAGTCCTTTCTCTTTTCTTTTTGATAAGTCTGGCCAGGGGATTATCAATCTTATTAATTCTTTCAAAGAACCATTTCCTAGTTTCGTTGATTTGTTCTACTGTTCTTTGGTTTCTATGTCATTGATTTCTGTTCTGATCTTTATTATTTTTCTTCTCCTGGTGGGTTTAGGCTTTCTTTGTTGTTCTTTCTCCAGCTCTTTTAGTTGTAGGGTTAGGTTGTGTACTTGAGACCTTTCTTGTTTCTTGAGAATGGCTTGCATCACTGTATACTTTCCTTTAAGGACTGCCTTTGCTGTGATTTTGAACAGTTGTGTTTTGAACAGTTTTTGAACAGTTGTGTTTTCATTTTCATTTGTTTCTGTGATGTTTTTCAATTCTTTAATTTCCTGTTTGGCCCATTCATTCTTTACTAGGATGCTCTTTAGCTTCCATGTATTTGAGTTCTTTCCAACGTTCCTCTTGTGATTGAGTTCTAGATTCAGAGCATTGTGGTCTGAAAGTATGCAGGGAATGATCCTAGACTTTTGGTACTGGTTGAGACCTGATTTGTGACCCAGGATATGATCTATTCTGGAGAATGTTCCCTGTGCACTAGACAAGAATGTGCATTCTTTTGCTTTGGGGTGGAATGTTCTGAACATATGTGTGATGTCCATCTGGTCCAATATGTCATTTAAAGCCTTTGTTTCCTTGTTAATCTTTTGCTTAGATGATCTGTCCATTTCAGGAGGGAGGGATGTTAAAGTCCCTTACTATTATTGTATTATTGTCAATGTATTTCTTTGATTTTTTTATTAATTGGTTTATATAATTGGCTACTCCCATGTTGGGGCATAGATATTTAAAATTGTTAGATCTTCTTGTTGGACAGACTCTTTAAGTAAGACATAGTGTCCTTCCTCACCTCCTAGTATAGTCTTGGCTTAAAATCTAATTTATCTGATATAAGGATTGACACCCCAGCTTTCTTTTGATGTCCATTAGCATGGTAAATTGCTTTCAACCCCCTCAATTTAAATCTGGTGGTGTCTTTGGGTCTAAAATGAATTTATTGTAGACAGCATATTGATGGGTTTGGGTTTTTTATCCATTCTGATATCCTATGTCTTTTAATTGGAGCACTTAGCCCATTTACATTCAGGGTAACTATTGAAAGATATGAATTTAGTTTCATTGTATTAAGGTGACTGTTACTGTATATTTTCTCTATTCCTTTCTGATATGACTTTTAGGCTCTCTCTTTGCTTAGAGGACCCCTTTCAATATTTCCTTTAGGGCTCCTTTGGTGTTTGCAAATTCTTTTTAATTTTTGCTCATACTGGAAGCTTTCTATCTCTCTTTCTATTTTCTTTTTTTACTTTTTCTTTTCTTTTCTTTTCTTTTTTTTTTTACAGGCTCATTTATTTGACAGAGATCACAAGTAGACAGAGAGGCAGGCAGAGAGAGAGGGGGAAGCAAGCTCCCCACTGAGCAGAGAGCCCAATACAGGGCTTGATCCCAGGACCCTGAGAGCATGACCTGAGCCAAAGGCAGAGGCTTTAATCCACTGAGCCACCCAGGCACCCCTCTCCTTCTATTTTCAATAATAACTTAGCTGGATATAGTATTCTTGGCTTCATATTTTTCTCATTTAGTATATATTCTCTGAATATATCATGCCAGTTCTTTCCAGCCTGCCAGGTCTCCATGGATAAGTCTGCTGCCAATCTAATATTTCTACCATTGTATGTTACAGACTTCTTGTCCTGAGCTGCTCTCAGGATTTTCTCTTTGTCACTAAGACTTGTAAATTATACTATTAGATGACAGGGTGTGGACCTATTTTTATTGATTTTGAGGGGCATTCTCTGTGCCTCCTGGTTTTTGATTCTTGTTCCCTTTGCCATATTAGGGAAATTCTCTAATATAATTTGCTCCAATATACCTTCTTCCCCTCTCTCTCTTTCTTCTTCTTCTGGAATCCCAATTTTTCTAATATTGTTTCGTCTTAAGGTCTCACTTATCTCTCAAATTCTTCCCTTGTGGTCCAGTAGTTGTTTGTCTCTCTTTTGCTCAGATTCTTTATTCTTTGTCATTTGGTTTTCTATATCACCAATTACCTCTTCTGCCTCATTTATTCTAGCATTAAGAGCCTCCATTTTTCATTGCACTTTATTAATAGCTTTTTTTATTTCAACTTGGTTAGATTTTAGTTCTTTTATTTCTCCAGAAAGTGCTTCTATTTATCCAGAAAGGGTTTCTTTAATATCTTCCATGCATTTTTCAAGCCCAGTCAGCACTTTGATAATCATCATTCTGGACTCTAGTTCTGATATTACCAATGTCTGTATTGATTAGGTCTCTAGTCATTGGTACTGCCTCTTGTTCTTTTTTTGTGGTGAGTTTTTCTGCCTTGTCATTTTATTCAAATAGGAATATATGAATGAGAGAGTAAAATGCTAAAAGTGTGGCAAAGACCCCAGAATAATATACACTAACAATATCAGGAGAGACCCGATCCTGGGGGGGAAGAAAAGGGGAATAATAAAAAAATAAAAAATAAAAATATACATATGTTAGACTGGTGAATGGAACAGAGCCACCCACTTGATTCTGGGTATATTCTTGTCTCTTAGAAGAAACTACCTCCCAAAATTTTAAAGAAAGAAAAACATATATATGCAAAAATAAGGGTAAACACAATGAAGTTATGGAATATGACTGTAAAGACGAAAATTTTAAGAAAATTCTAAAAAAGGAATTGATGGTGAGTTGGTTGGAAAAAGAAAAGAAAAGGAGAGAATTTTCTCAGGCTGGAGACTGGAACAAAACCATGTGCTAGATTAAAGTATATTTTGATCTATTAGAAGAAATTATATCCCAAAAATTTTTAGGGGAAAAAAAAGCTATATGTATACAAAAAATAAGGTTAAATACAATGAAGGAATAAAATATGACTGTAACAATGAAGGTTTAAAAAGTTTTTTTAGAAAGTTATTATTAAGACAAACTAGTTATAAAATGTAAAAGAGGAAAGAAGAAAAGTTAAAAAAGAAGACGAAGAAGAAGAAAAAATTTAAAAAAAATTAACTTTGCAAGACTAAAGGGTCATGGGGGAAAAGCCATGAATTCTTTGTGTTGCTTTCCCCTTGCTCTGGATTTCCAATGTTTTCCTTCAGCTGTAAGATTGGTCTTGGCTGTATGGTCTTGCTGATCTTCTGCAGGAGGGGCCTGTTGCCATGATTCTCAAATGTCTTTGCCTGAGGTAGAATTGCACTGCCCTTGCCAGGGGCCAGGCTAAGTAATCTGCTTGGGTTCGCTCTTGGAGCTTTTGTTCCCTGAACACTTTCCGTACTGCTTTGGAGGACGAAAATGAAAATGGTGGCCTCCCAATCTCTGGCCTGGCCTGGATTAGCTGAGAGCTTGAGGCCCCACTCCTCAGTGCACCTTCAGAGATAAGCAGTCAATCATTCCTGTCTCCCTGGTCTCCAGCGTGCTTCGAGCTCACCCAGCCTGTGGACTGAGCATTTCTATCTCTGGCGAGGCCCCATTTGGGATCTCCAAACCCAGCAGATTCCTGGCTTACTGCTCCTCTCAGAGGAGGAAGGTGAGTCTCCTCGGATCTGCCACTTGTGGGGTTGCTGCTTGAAGAATAGTGGTCTGACTGTGCCTTGGATCAAGGTTTAAGGTAACTCTGATCTGAAGGTTCCCTCCCTCGCTCTGTCTCTGTATTCTGCCTCCCCGCTGTGATACCTGGCAGCTCTGCCACACTTAGACACCCTTGATCTTTCTGTGACCCTGCAGGACCTGAGACCACACTGTCCCTGCGAGGGCTCCACCCCCGCTTAGCCTGGAGCAGTGTCTCTTGGTGGAGCAGACTTCTCCAAGTTCTGATTTTGTGCCCCGCTGCTCCACCACTTCCTGGGAGCCGGCCCCTCCCCCTGCAGTCTATTTTCCCATGGCTTCGGATTCACTTCTCCACACGTCCTACCTTCCCGAAAGTGATCAATTTTCTGTTCCTAGAATAGCTTCTCTTCTTCTCTTCTATCTCCTGTTGAGTTTGTAGGTGTTTGGGACGGTTTGATATCTATCTAGCTGAACTCCTGGGATCTGATGTCATCTCAGTCTGCAACTCCTCTGCCATCTTGCCCCCCTCTCTCAATGTTACTTTTTTCCACATCTTTGCCAACACTCGTTGTTTCTTTTATTGTTGATTTTAGCCATTCTGACAGTGTGAGGTGATATCTCATTATAGGTTTTTTTTTTTTTTTTTTTGCATTTCCCTGATGGTAAATGATGATGAACATCTTTTCATGGGTATACTACCAACCTGTTTGTCTTTTTTTGAAGAAATGTCTATCCATGTCTTCTGCCTATTTTTACATGGGATTCTTTGGTTTTGGGGTTTTGAGTTTTAGAAGTGTTCTCTCTCTCTCTCCCTCTCTCTCTCTCCACACACACACACACACACACACACACACACACGTATACAATTTTTAGAAGTTCTTTATATATTGGTTACTCTTGGGTTTATATTTCTTCTGAACTGGCATAATGTGCTAATGCGTTACTGGGGGCGTGGAGAGGGAAGAAGTAGAAATATTCAGTTTGGCTATGGTATCACAATGTTTCATCTCTACAGCACAACAACCATTTTAAGAAGCAAAAATAGAGTAGGTGAACTAACTTCCAGAACTGTAATAGCACCTTGATAAATAGTGATTATGGCAAAATAAACATCAAGTTCCAGTTAGAAAAAAGTAACTTACTTTTCAAACTCCTTAGAAACAAATAACTTAGAATCTCTAAGACAGACCTTTTCACTTCATACCAGATCTTGGTCAGTACAAGATGACAGATCATTTTTCTCCCTCCTCCTTTCTGCTAAGTCTATTACTGGATATAAGATATACTGGAAATAAGACAAGATACAACCAAATGAGAAATTTGAAAATTCTTTCTCACTATAAACATTGATATCAAAAATTTTTAGACGGAACATTTCAGGAGTTATGTGCAGAAAAACAGAGACTATTCATCACTTTGTTAATAGAAGTTTTTACTATGTTGTTGCCATGGGACTGGGAAGAATATATATATATATGTATATATATATATATATGAGAGGAAGATGTGTTAATTTCTAATACATTTTATTAGAAAGTTTAAACATACGATGATCCACTGAAATAAAATTTGCCTGAAAAATTTATCTGATGAATGTTCCCATTAACAACTGTTCTCAGATATAATTTTTCAGAAATTAATTCAGGACATTTGTGATATTAATTTAAGAGCAATAGGTTAATTGATTTTAAAAAACCTGCTTATCCATTTAAAGTTGAACATTTTGATTCATTCTATTATTTTTCCAATTTTCAATGTTAAAATTTTAAATATAATTATTCATGTATTAATTTTAAATCAGTGGCATTTTTAAAATTCATATTTGAGTAGCGTATATGATTAGTGTAGAAAACATTACTCAGCTCCTTTCTTTTTAGCAAAAGAAGCTCAAGGGAACTTTCTAGAGTGGTAGAAATATCTTTTAGCATGTTTTTGGTGGTGCTTACATTAGTGTCTATGATTATCAATACTATAAAATTAAAAATGAAAACACAATAGTTAACACTGAAAACTTAAGATCTATGTATTTAATTTCTTATAAATGTTTTATTCCTTAAAAGAAATAACACATCACACACACAGTCCTACTATACAAAAATTTTCCTATGACTTTAAATAGTCCTGGGAAGTTTACCAACAATTCATAGTAACAAATCTTTTGTAGTTATTACATGAATTACCCAATATAAGACTTGGTATTAAAACCAAAAAGAAAAAGAGACATAAATACCATAAAATCATTTTTTTTAATATACTGGAATAGAGAATATGGAGGAATGATAGGAAATGAGCATTGCCAAAATTTCTTAGTCCCCTTTGATAAATCAAATATTAAAACTAGAAAAAACAGCACTTCAGGAAACCAGGAAATGACATTTTCCACATGCACAAACTCTTAAGAAAGTCATCAAAAATAATGCAGAAGGAACAAAATTATAGAAAAGAACAGCCTTTAGAAATAGGTATATTTCCCAGAGAAAGAAGACTTTAATCTTTTAGATGAAGGTTGATATCAAGAGCAGGGAAGAAAAACAAGATGTCAAATCTTACTTAGTGTGACATAGTTATAGAAGTCAATTCCAGAGACCCAGGGAACATCAATATCAGCTTAGCCAAAATAGCAGAGATCAGCAGGGTTTGGATGAAATTCTTCATAAGATGATCAAAGAGGGGACCTTGAATGACTCTTCTAACACCATGGAAAGAGGACCAAGAAAAGGAGAGGAGAAACCAAGAAGCAATGTTTAACATGCATTAAAAACACTTGAAATGAGAACAATTAAGAAACAGAATAGGGATCATATGATATAATACCAAAGAACAAAAAATACCAGGAGTGTAATCAAATGAAATAGGTAACAACACCCCAAAGGATATTGAGCAAGTTACAGTTGTACCTTACTGGAAGTTCTCCCCAAAAGTTAGTCTCTGAATAAAGTCACTTAGACAAAAGAAATGAGAAGCAGCGAGTGATGTAAATTTTATATAAAATGCTGTGTGGATTCCTAGTTCTTATAGATGACTGAAAAACACCAGTTTAGTATTTCCTATGTTCAAAATATCTGTTAGAATGTTTAAAAAAAAAAAAA
>RCUC01130466.1:0-43313 GCA_003697995.1 Taxidea taxus jeffersonii
TAAAGTTTTTCCTAAAATTGATTTATAGAAACAATGTAATCCCAATCAAAATCCCAGTAATCTGTGAAGACTGACAAGCTAATTCTAAAATGTATTTGGATATGAAAAGGATCAAAAAGAACCAGGACAATCTTGAATTTCAAGAAAAAAGTTAGAGGACTTTCTGTTCAAGTATCCAGTAATAAAACTGAAAAGGGTAAGAATATAAAAATAATGCTTACCTTTAGAAAGTGCAAGTGAATGATAGTAACCGCAAGCAACCTGTACTACCTGGATATCTGACAAACTTTTAATATTTCTAGAAAATAAGAAAAGAAATCAAAATCAGTTAATTCCATTTAATAAACGGATCCTGAATACTATTTATTAATGCCATTTATTGACTACCTATTATGTGCAAATAGTTTCCTACTGACCTAGCAGTATGTGCTTTTTTACCTAAGTCCATTTTACCCAACTATTTATGCTAACATCAGTAAACAAAATCAAATGTGAAAAAAATTAAGAGGTGTAATGAGAAAGTACTTTGAAAAAAGAATTTAAGCAAACTATGTTCACACCTCAAGTATTCCTCACAGTGCTTTTATAATCCAGATATTTCCTTTTATCAAAATAAATCTTTAGCTCAAAGTGTGAAACCTGGCAATATATTTGTAAAACAAATGTACATGATCTAATTTGTCTAAAATTGGCGCTTGGCCTACTTTAGTACATGTTCTCTATCCGATTCCTTAAGAACCAACAGGCATTCTTATCATGTGGTGCTACCAATTCACACTATGAAACCCATTCCTTCTGAGCTATTCTTTTTTTTTTTACACCTAAATCAGTGATATTAAACTTAATTCTTTACTAGAGAAATTTAATCAATTCATATGTATTATAATCACTGATATAGTCAGTCATATTTCTGCCACCTTGCATTTTTTTCCTTATATTTTTATAGTTTCTTCCCCCCTTTCTGATTTTTCCTTAACTGTAATACAATTCTGAAGGCTAATTTTTAAAACATTACAAAAATCAAGTATCTTTGTGCATCAATCATCCCAGGTGTTTCTTATGCAGTTCCCCTTCTCCTGGTCATTTTGTTTTTCCTGAATGAGTGTTTTCAAGGTAAGAAGGGGGGAGGAAACATATGTTTCTTATTTCCCTTTACCTGATACTGCCACCTGACCTGATTCTGCCATATGAGAGTCCGGAGCAAGTTCTGACCAGAGTGTCGATACCCATGATTTTCGGGAGGCAGCTTCAGCAAATCAAATTTTGAGTAGGAGAAAGGAGAGTTACTCTAATTCCATATTGTTGTATTAAAAATATTTTTATTTAGTGGATTTATGTTCTTAACTACAAAACCTGAGAGTTGCACTGCTATAATTTCATGGAATCCAACAAGTTAACAGGATCCAATGCACCTTCAGATTTTCAAATGTAGCAAAATGCCATTTCTTCTGTAATTAGCAAAATCAAACTCCAGCAATGCAAAAACAGGAATAAAAAAATACATGGATATGTGTAACCATGCTGAAGTTACTGAACATTTACTGTTACTGTTTATGCATATTAGGCATATGACATACTGACCACTGAACGATATTAAATATTTTTTAACTATATTAACTAGTTTTAAAAACTTGTTCCAGATATCAAGTCCAAATAAGATATTTCAAATACTAAACTCTCATAGCACCTTACGTTTTTTCCTTCATAGCATTTATCACTGTTAACTACTAGTGTACTCTGCTCAACAATAAGCTCTACAAATGCAGACTATGTGCCTTACATTCATAGGCTCCCCAGCACTTACCACAGTGCCTGGCAAAAAATATGTAATGAATACACTGTTAAAGGATGAGTTTATAAAGTCTTTGAGGCTTTAATATTAAACTGTTCACAAAATCTGTCCTAAAACTTCTAAATTTGCATAGCAATTTATACTTGGTGACTTTCACATTTCCAAAGTTATCATAAGGCTTGGAATACAACATAAATACTAATTTCTTTAGCCATGTCTGCTACAGTGACAAGGAAATGTATTCTTCTGTGGCATTCCTGTTTTAAAAAAAAATCTTCCTTCATCCCCATGTAAATTAACATACAGAAGGTTTGGGGAGCTAAAGGAGGATATGCTTTTTTCTTTCTTTTTTAGCTTTCAGGAATAAAAAAAGAAAAATACTGAATGGCAGTAAGTTACCATATTAGTTCCCCATGTTTCATTTTTCTTAAAGGACAACAAATTAGAAAATTCTTAATGAAACAGAATTTTTTTAATTCATTAAAAGTAATTCTCTTTAAGTAAAAAAGCTAATGTAAATATTTAATTATTCTCTAATTTTTTAAATGATCCAAATGCAGTCAAGAAGTAAAAATAAGCCAGAATAAATTTTGTAAATAAAAATATATACTTATGCATATACACAACATGAGGATTCCTAATTAATCAGAACTATGAAGAGAAAATCAGAATTCAGACATCTAGGGTCAACATTTTCTAACTGCTTCTAAATGTGAAACAACTCCCTAAAGTTTAAAGTAGGTCAAACATTTTAAATGGCTATGACATCACTAAATGAGTCACTGTAAAGAATTGAATCATTTCTTTACTATATTTTGAAAGATGTTTGAAATTCGTAAGAAAACAGTTAAAAAACTTGGAAATAAGATTTGTACTCCCCTCCACTGGGAAGTCTGACAAAATATATTAATTGTTGAATATGTGTGCTACTGTACTGTTATACTTTACAATTTAATGTACAGGGGCAGTTAAGGCATAAACCAAGCACTTCCAGTTGTTTGTGAAGGTAAAATTCCAACAACTGCTAACAAAGACTAGTAAAAAGTTTACATTACGTAATAAAAAATTTCAGAACTAAACATTAAATATTTTGCCAAATTCAAACTCAACAAGGCATATACATTAAGTACAGCTTTTTGAATGTCAATTATACCTCAATAAAGTGGTTTTAAAAATATATTTTATCAATTAAACATAATTAACAATTTTCTATTTCCCAGTGAAGCCACAACTTCCTTAGTGACCTAAAAAGTCTTAGCACCAACTCTTCTTTTAATTTTGAAAGATTTATGCTAACAATCTAGTCACTACCATTAATACATTTTCTTTTTAATCTAAAATTTTAACATATGTTCAAAATTGAGGAAGTCAAGAAAATAAATTTTACTTTTGACCAAGCTGACAAGTCAAACATAATCAGTTTCAATAATCGAGAAATAGCTGTTCTCACAAGGATAATGTTATACCACCCTCTCATAGTTTTTAGTGCATAGGTCCAAGAAACAGAATTAAAAAAAAAAAAAAAACTACAATTTTATTACCAATAACTGGTTTTCTTAAGTTTGCATGGGAAAGTATGTATTTCCACTTATATCAAACTAAAAGGTAGTAAAATTAGCTTTAACTTTTTTTTAAGTAAAGGTACAACATATATCCTACATAAAAAGAAATAACTAGGCAAAAATGCAGGTCTGCAGACAAAGCACAGGAGCAAGTTTATATACAGCGAACAAGTTGAGGGTTGCTGGAGGGGAACTGGGGGTGGGGGGAAATAGGGTAATTGGGTGATGGGCACTAAAGGAGGGTACTTGATATAATAAGCACTGGGTATTATATGCAACTGATGAATCACTAAATTCTACCCCTGAAACTAATACTATACTATATGTGAACTTGAATTTAAATAAAGTTTTAAAAGAAAAAAGAAAGAAATGCAGTATAGCTACAGAGACTAGCATTAGTACTGAATAATCTGTCTTTCCCCACGGAATAGTGATCTCAAAATAAAATAAAATTAGAAACTGGAAAAGATTAACAAAGTAGTAACAGTTTCAAATATAACCTATTATTAATTTTACATTCTTCTTTCTTTTTCAAGTGTTACTTAATTTAAATACCTTTATCTACTGGCATAAAAATGAATTTTGTTTTCAAGAAAGTACAGCCTAACGTGACTCTTAAGTTTTCTGATCATTCTTACAAAAATTATAAACACTAATTTGTTTTTTTAAGGATTTATTTGAGAGAGAGAAACAGTGAGAGAGAGCTTGAGAGGGGAGAAGGTCAGAGGGAGAAGCAGACTCCCCATGGAGCTGGAAGCCGGATGCAGGACTCAATCCCAGGACTCCGGGATCGTGACCTGAGCTGAAGGCAGCTGCTTAACCAAACTGAGCCACCCAGGCGCCCATAAACACTAATTTTTAAAAAATCTATTTACATATAGTTGAGCTTCCTCCTGTCTTCTACACGGTTTATTCAAAATGAATGCAAAATTTTCAAAGCTGGCTGACATCTCTAAGCATATAGAAAAAGCCTTGCATCTAAAAATAGTTTGGGGGGCGCCTTTGCCTTTGGTTCTGGGATCCAGCCCGCATTGGGCTCTCTGCTCCGCAGGGAGCCTGCTCTCCTCCCCCTCCCCGCCTGCCTCTCTGCCTACTTGTGATCTCTCCCTCTGTCAAATAAATAAAATCTTAAAAAATAAAATAAGTTAAAAATAAAAATAGTTTGGTACTACAATTTAAAAAGAAAAAAATCACTGGCAGCATTTCATAAAAATGTATTTCTATGTCGTATATCAATTTGATTTCAAACACACTTGTTTACGACAAAATGGAACCAAGAATTAAACTGTTTGGGGCGCCTGGGTGGCTCAGTGGGTTAAAACCACTGCCTTCGGCTTGGGTCATGATCCCAGGGTCGTGGGATCAAGCCCCGCATTGGGCTCTCTGCTCTGTGGACAGCCTGCTTCCTCCTCTCCCTGCCTCTCTGCCTACTTGTGATCTCTATCTGTAGGATAAATAAATAAAATCTTTAAAAAAAAAAAAAGAGTTAAACTGTTTGGATATAAGTTGTGTCAGGATGTCATAATCTCATCTGTTTTGGATGTACTCAGTGGCTCAGCTGTTGTGGGGCTCTATTTGGGGGCTTACCAATAAAACACACGAAGAAAAACTCTAGCTAGAGGACATTTAGATTATAAATACTGAGAGTCTGTGAGGACTATCCCAGACTAGTCTTAGCTAATCTAAATAGCTCTCTAAAGACAGGGTAATCAGTGCCAGCCACAGTAAAGGAGACTTTTTAACCTTCAGGGGTAAAAACCCAGCAGCAGTCCTAGGGAAAAGATCCTCTTGCCCATCAATACTTGCTATCTAGTCTAGTATCTTTCCTTAGCAACGTGCTCTAGAACAAGGGACTTTTACTTTTGTGCTGGCAGGAGAAAATCAGTTCTCAGTTGGCTAAGCCATCTCTCTCTAGTATCAAGTCATATAAAGGAACACCTAAACTAAATTTGACTTTTATTACTATCACCTCTTGCTTGAAACAACAGTATGATTTATCTATCACTAGTTTGAAGTATATTATTTATCCCATATGTTACTGGCTTGTGAAATTCCTTCAGTAAACCTGTGTTAAATAGAAGTCAGGCAAAGACAAACTCAGTCTCTGAGCATGATTTGCCCCAAACAAAATATCCTGAAATACTAAATTGCCCTTTAACACATGAAAGTATCAGTAAAAACTATGTGTATGTCATAACAAATCAGATCAGTCCACTGAAAACTGAGAAGGTTGAAAGGAGAAATGCCTCAACACAGAGCTTAAAAGTTAATACACATTTAGCAAATAAAAAAGTTCCAAGTTTAAACCAAATGACTCAAATAAGATCTCTTTTCAGGTCCCCATCCAGGTGTATGAAACAGCAAAGTCACAAATGCATAATTTATTAAAGGACACTGTTCAAATAAGCTGTCATATAATAAAATTCTCTTATAGTTACCTTTCTTTCCATTTACTAAGTATCTATGGGTTACTGACTGAAATCTTATACTAGAAGTGAAGAGCAACAAAAATATAAGTATGATTTTAAGAAACCAATGGAATAAATATAAAAGAAATTAGAAAGCTTTGACATAAATCATGGTTCTAAACTGGTGATTTAAAAATCTCACAGGAAGGTCTCTTTTCAATCATAAAAACACAAAATTTTAAGAATTTTAAATTAGGGGCACCTGGGTGGCTCAGTGGGTTAAAGCCTCTGCCTTCGGCTCAGATCATGATCCCAGGGTCCTGGGATTGAGCCTGGGGCTCTCTGCTCAGCAAGGAGCCCGCTTCCTCTTCTCTCTGCCTGCCTCTCTGCCTACTTGTGATCTCTGTCTGTCAAATAAATAAATAAAATCTTAAAAAGAAAAAAAGAATTCTAAATTAAAAATCCCATTCTACAACAGCTATTTGTGGGAGGAAATAAAAGCAGTAGAAGATATGACAAATGTGAGGTCACTATGTTTCTATGAATGCTTTGTATTATTACCTACCAATAGCTATGTGGTAGGTAATTCAGAATTACCTACCATTTTCAATACCAGAATTACCATTTTCTGAAATCAAAACTGAAATGACTAAAAAATTCAATTTACTTAGCTTAAGGAAAAAAGATTTTCTCCCAAGAACACCATCATTAAGAGATACTAAAAGCATAATGGGAGTTGTATTTGTTATTTGATTGTTATAAACAAAAGAAATTAAGGGGGAGAAATTTGGGGAGTTCTGTGGAATTTAATTACAAGATCAATCAAGGAAACATGTGAATATGATATATCTAAAAGTCCAACTGATAATTTTTACTAAAACAAATATAAAATGTTAAAGACTAAAAAAACCTTTTCATAGATTAAAACAAAGCAAATACTTAAACGAATACTTTTAAGTTCTCAATAAACATATACAAGGAAAGGTCACAGGCTTACTAAAGGAACTAGCTAGCTACCTCTCCTAGTTTTAAAAAACTCATTTCTAACAATAAGAGTTTCTGTTCTGAAATATTATTAGTTCCTGTGTTCCGTTTTCTTATCCTAATAAGTTACATCCTATTTCTTAAACCAAAACAAACATTAATCAATGTTGAGTTAAAAACAAATATCTAAATGTGTGTAAAAATAATGCTACCTAGATTTATATCTAAAATTAGTTTAATACCTTTGTTTCTCTGGAGAGTTTTCTTTTGTCCCTACAACTATTACTAGGAAGAAAGAACAAGAGTTTAAGGAAGCAAGAATTTGTATAATTTTAAAAAAGCGTGAGTTACTGTATTATTTATGTATTTAAAACAAATTGGATACTTTTCTTTAAATCTGTGTATTTTTACTTAAACATGTTCACGCTCTTAAAATTTTCAGTATTAAAACAATGGCTATGCCCTATGTAAATCTAAGACTATGCAACATTGACTAGGCATTTATTTCATTTTGAAATAATTCTATGATGAATTAGTGAATAACAAATTAAATTGTGGCCACTGCTTTGTAAAAAAATGGAAAGTGACTGAATTCTTTTTACATGAAGCATGTGGGACTTCTATATTCAATAAAAACAATAAAAAACAAAATAGAGAAATATGCAATCAACCAATATTAAATAAATATTTTAACAGCTGGGGTACTCAATATAGAATCAATAGTTTAAATTAGCCTAAACCGCTTAAAAATTTTAGTAATAAAATTGTTAGAGTAAAGTATATATTCCCCATCCCATTTCTTTACAAACATAAATAATTTAGGGGAAAATATGTAATACATAAAAAACAGCACTCAGCCCAAATTAAAGGCCAGAACCTACCTAGTAAACTTCCTTAAGGACTAAAAAGGGAGAAGTAATTAGATGTCAACTCTTACTTGCCCACAGTAAGCAGAATAATTTAGATAACAAATTTATTATAAAAGATTGTTAAAGACCTCTTTTTGGTCACCTTTGTTACCTGGGTACTCTGATACATTCCTCTGATCCTAGCAGGCCAAGCTGTCCATCAGAATCGAGACCCCACGCATACACCTGGCCCTTGTCATTTAGTGCTAATGTATGAGCTTCTCCACATGAAACAGCTACGATATTTTGGGCATCCAGGGCAACAACCTGCTCTACAGAAATCAAGAAGAGAGACATTATATTCTAGTTTTGAGCTACCAATGAGAATAAAACAGTCTTCATCTTGTACAAAAAAAAAAAAAAAAGCTTAAGAAAATAATAAAATACAGACTAAGTATAACAGTAGTTACTGTGAAAAATTTATGTGCCATACAAAATTCTCATTGTGGTAAATACAGATATACATCCTAGGGCATAAGCAACTCAAAGTATTAAATGACTTGAACATTTTGGGGAAGAAAAAGGTTTATAAAGTTGCTCTCAGAAAGGCTCTTCATTCAAAGCCATAACCAGTAACAGAAGAATCCAGCTGAAAGGGGAATCATTTAAATATCCTGGGCCAAATTATTTATTAATGAAATATCTGACATATACTACTACAGAGTGATTCTGAAATTAATGAAATAATCTGAATTAGCAACTTCTGATAGAAAAGCAAATTCTTTACAGATCTCATAAATAAAGCAAGCATCCACTAGATATGCTGAGGGAGGGAACTGAAAGGCAATGTAACCATAACAAACAGGTTTTAGTTTATGAACTGCCGTTTTAACATGAAAGAAATAAAAACCCCATAGTTGGTTAAAATATATTCAAGTTTTAAATCAGAAAGTAATTTAAAATACTGGTCCTTCATAAGATTATCAGTAGCTACTGACAAACCAGAAAAGAAAGCGAAATTGTTTCCTTAGTCTCCTTAAGATGTGTAATGTCTATCAGTTTTTTAGTACTACTACTACTACTACATGTTTTTTTAACATACCATTTAAAATGAACCCTTTTTTTTTTAGCCTAAGAAAACTATAATTTCTGTCTTCAATAAACTGAAAGCCTCATGCTAAAGAGTTGTTAAACTGAAATCAATCAGGATTTCTTCTGAAGCACACTTAAGCTCAATGTAGAAATGCAGCTGCTGGGTAAAGAACCCAACTGCAATAGAAAAGTTTAAATCCCTATGGTTAGAGAAACTCACATTCTATCTGGACTATTGCCCTAGCCTTTTGGGGGTGGGAGGTTAGCCCTAGATAGCCTCTAAGAATCTATACAACTTCAAAGATACTATTTGAAGTACTCACCTTAAAGTACTATGAGTTACTAACTCGTGAAGCTGGTGAACAGTATGTGGAAGTTCATTATACTAATCTTTTACTATTTGTAAATATTCTGTATATGTTTTTTAATGAAATTATATTGTAGGAACATACAAAACAAGCAAAGAGAACAAGATATAACACACTGTCCCCCCCAAAAAAAATCAAGAAAAAGGATTTACAAGTATAACATCATTTATTTACATCAAAACAGTACCATATCTTAATTACGAAGAAAGAAGTAAAACACTCAAAAGATCTGTTCTCTTTCACAGAGGCCCCAGAAGTAAGTCAATGTATCTCCAAGACTATCCTCAAAGGAAATATAGTAAAGAGCAGAAAATGACAAGATGACAAGACAAATAAGACTGGTCAGTTCAACAGCAAATGAAGAATACTTAAATTAGATAGCAATGCCTACACAATCAAAGGCACCACAATCCAAGAAACAAAGAAACAATAATCATTCATACCAAACACTACTATTTACTATATACCCTTAAGCTCCAAACACTGGAGACACAATGAGAATAGAACATTTCTAGCCCTTAAAGAGTTTCCAATCTACAGAAAAACAGGTGAGGTAAGAACTGTGATTAAAGGCTAAGATAAAGATACATAAAAGGCCCCAAGGGAACATGAGATACTTACTAAAACCTTAAGATACAAGAATTCTGGAAGTCAGTAACACTTAACACTAAATACTGAGCTAAAGAAAGGAAGAGATTTTATGTAGCCATTTGAGAAAATTCTTATAGCAAAGCAAACTAAAATCAAAGTGAAATGACTAACAAAAGCAGGGGAAAAAATGTTATTCATACCTTGAAGAAATAATCTTCCCAATTTTTAAAGACATAACTGGAAAAAAAAGACCATTAATTCAATGAAAAATGGACAAAAGATGTCAACTGATAGTTCAGAGAATAAGAAACAGAAATGGCTCTTAATCATATGAAAAGATGCTCAACCTCATGAGAAAACTGCAAATCCAAACTACATTTAGAAGCCAATATGTTGACTTAGAAAATTTATAAAACCGTACACTTATAATTTTATACTTTTCCACATGGGTTAACCTTTAAGCATCAACGTTTACATTTATCAGGAGAATGAGAAGAAAAGCCACCGAATGGGAGAAAATATCTGTAAAAGATACATCTAATAAAGGACTATTATTCAAAATATACAAAAACTCTTAAAACTCAATAAAAAAATAAAAAGCCCAATGAAAAAATAGGCTAAAGAACTGAACAGACACCTCACCAAGGAAGATACACAGATGGCAAGTAAGCCCATGATAGGATGTCCTCCATTATATACCAGGGAATTTCAAATTAAAATGAGATACCACTATACATCTTATTAAAATGACTCAAATTGCTGGAAAGGATAGAGAGCAACAGAAACTTTCATTTGCTGCTGGTGAGCATGCAAAAGGGTATATAGCCACTTTTGAAGACAGGGTGGTAGTTTCTTACAAAACTATACATACTCTTATCTTATGATCAAGCAATCATACTCCTTGATATTCACCCAAAAAGAGCTGAAAACTTATGTCAACACAAAAATCTACACAAAGATGTTTGCAGCAACTTTATTCATAATTGCTCAAACTTGGAAGCAACCAAGATATCCTTTAATAGTGAATAAACTGTGGTACATCCAGATGATAGTGCATCATTCAGCAATAAGAAGGAATAAGGTATCAAGCCATGCAAAGACACAGGAACACTTAAATGCATATTCCTAAGTAAAAGAAGCCAATCTGAAAAGGCAACATTCTGTATGATTCCAATATATGACATCCTGGAAAAGGCAAAACTTTGAAGACAGTAAAAAGTTTAATGTTTGCTAGAGGTTAGGGGGAAGAGAGGGATGAACAAAGCACAGAGTATTTTTAGGGTAGTAAATAAAACTATTCTGTATGATACCAACACTATTCTGTACAATACCACATGTTATTATGCATTTGTCAAAACCCATAGATTGTACAACACAAAGAGTAAACCCTAAGGAACCCATGGACTTCGGATGACGTCAATGTAGGTCTGTTAATGGTGGTTAAATGTACCACTGCAGATAGGCTGTGGACAGTGGGGGAGATTGTGTATATATGGGGATAGGGCATATGGGAACTCTATTTTCTGCTTAATTTTGCTGTGAACCTAAAACCACTCTAAAAAATAGTTTACTAATTTAAAAAGTTTATGATTATAATAAAAATCACACCAAGATACTATTTTTCATAAAAATTCAAAAGCTTGTTAACAACCTGTTGGAGAAAAAAGCACACTTATATATGGATAACAGAAGTACGAAACAGAACAATCTTTATGGAAAGGAATGTGGCAATACCTAACAAAACATATCCATTTACCTTCTGGAACTACGAATTCCATTTCCACGAAAATATCCTACAGATACACCTAAGTACTGCAGGGCAGCAGAATATGCCACGTTGGCATAGGATTGTTCTGAGCTCAAAGACATTAAGTACAAACAGATACAAGAAAAGCTCTCTGCCTTCTCCTTACTGCCTAAAAGCCTGACATAAATATGTGAAGGTATTCACCACTTCCCTCTCTACTAGAAAGAACAGAAGTTAATCACCAGAGACAACTCCAAACCCTTATCAGCTCAGAGATGGAACCAGGAAAACCTACATTACAAACTTTCCTAACTAGCCCTTATCTTAGTTTCCCCACCTATTTACCTTCCCACAATTGCCACCCCAGACACTCAATCCTTTTTGCTGTTACTTCTCTAAAAATTTACTGTTCTTTTGTTCTGTTTAAGCCCATGTTCTACCACTTGAGTTACTCATCACAAGTTTATTAACACATGTGTTGGGGTCCCATATGTAAGTTCAACGCATGTGTTAATAAACTTGTTTATTTTTCTCTTGTTAATCTGCCTTTTGTCTAAACAGGCCCCAGCTAGAAAACCCAGGAAGGTAGAGTACAAATACATATGTGTGCATGTGTTTCTGTTTGTATGTGTGAAAATGTGTATTATATTTGCAGCACTGTATATAATAAGAAAAGACTTGAAATATTCCAAATATCCACCAATAAAAGATTCCATTTACCCACCGGAATACTATGCTCCACAAACAAGATAATAATAATAATGAGGAAACACTACATACGGACACAGAAAGACCTCAAGAGTATATAAGCAAGGAGAAAAAAATATCAAGATGTGGAATACTAAATGATTTGCTTTTTGTGTAAGAGGTTAAGAATAAGTATATTTATACTTACTGAGATCTACATAAAGAAATTATGAAAAGATATACAAAAAACCTAATAAACATATTTACAGGTGATGTAGGTAGAGGGGGAAATACAGTAGTCAAATGTAAGAGCAAAACTTCCCAATGTGTATTAATTTATATTACCTTGATTTTTGAACCATGTACATATGTGTCTATACCAAACAAAAAATAAAACTTAATACATTAGAGAAAATAGTTAAAGCCATGTATTAAAACCAATGTTTTCATTTTGAAACCGACATGAACTCTAATTTTTTTCTACATACTAAAAATTCAAGACAAATAATCTTGGTTCTTTCAGAATTTTTGTCCCATCAAATTACTGAGATACCTATTCTGAGAATGGATAGCTACTTCAGAAACACACGATTAAAGAAACATAATAACAGTTATATGTCCCAGAAATAGCACTTAAATAGGCTTCTCAGACAACAAACACACAAAACTCAAAACATCCCTGTACAAATCTTTAAAACTACTGTTTTTCCCAAAGGCTCATCAAAACGAATAGCCTCAATATCCCCATTCCTAGTATACTAGAAGTCAGATCAGTGGTATACTGAGACACTTCAAATCTAATGAAATTACATGATTGAATGCTTAAAACAAGACTGCCTGAAAAGAGACTCAGTGATAAGCAAGAATAAAAGAAGAATAAATGAACCCAGTAAAACAAACAAAAAAAATTCACTAAGCCCAACTCAGTGATGTCATCTGTGAGAAAGAAAACAGAATTCATACCAAACCCAATAGCTAACATTTATTATTTGCTATGTACCAGGTACTATGCTACCAAATTTTAATCATTAAGCTATATTTGACTTTTAAAGCAAAGTTAATAGAGAAAAAGGAGGAATAAGTGGGAATTAAATTCACTTCAATTAGAATTAGTATAAATATATAAGTTAGAGGACAGAGAGCACAAGAAAAACTTGCCAAGCAAGCCCATTAAACAGTTGATTCCCTTGATAAAGAGAGGCTACAAGAAAATGTTGGAATTATGAACATATGATGCTAAAATTCATGCTAAAGTTTTAATAATGGCACATGATTATTACAGTCAACTATAGTTCAGAAAAGAAGTTATCCCTCTAAAAAATATAAAACAGATAAAATATGTAGTAAGTGTTAACTGTTGGTCACTGTGATATTCTTTCTACCTTTTTCATGCTTCAAATGCTCATATAAAGTTTGAGAAGAGTAACACTGTGTTCATATTAGTGTTTATCGCTCACAAGAACATTTAGTTTGGGGAGGCACTAAAGGGCAAAGAAAACAAGTGATGAAGATTACCTTGAGAAAGAAAAAATATGTTATTCAGAGACAGGAGCAAAAACAGAAAATATAAAGAACAAGGGAGATGTAACATATCTATCTTGTCAATACTGATAGCACATATATTCTAAATACATCTCTAATAAGTCCTAGGTCATCATTACTTCTGGTTGTCCTTATACTTACATTGTAAAAATGCAGTATTTTTGAAAACTAATGGTACACCCTTTTAGTAAGGAGGAAAAAGCCATCACCTTTACTACATAAATGTAAATACAGCCACTTTTAGACTTATAAAAACCAATTAAAATGTTCAACCTAATGACAGGTTTTCAACATCATTTATTTCCTCCCAATTACCTCTGGATATATATCTGACTTCAGCATTTGTTCAAAAACAAATTGTGTCAAATAAATTTTGTGGCACAGAAAGAAGAATACAACTGCACACCCTTTTAGCAATACAGGATAGATCTAGGTTCTTGTTGCAAAATGTTACATGATAAAATCCTTCCTATTGAATAACTAACTGGATAAAAACATCCTATTTCCTTTAGGACCTAAGAAATATATGCATCAATTCTTGATTTTGTGAAAAGAGTTCATGTATCATACTATGACCAGACTCATGTTTAAGAGTTCACTTAAATGATCAATTTCATCATCATACAGTGATGGTCTACATTCACCTTGTGATTTGTCCAGTAATTGTGAAACATCTTCCTCTGTCAATTTTGTCATTATGGACAGAAATAAAAAATCTTGCATTCTCAATTTTGCATTTAGACTCCATGAAAGCTATAAAAAGAGGAGTAAAAGCTACAAAGACAGTGACTTGAGACTTCTTTCGTTTTCTTAAAACCTAGTATAAAATTCTGCACAATGTATGAAGAAAACAGTGTTAAATGTTGATGATTTATTTCATGGCACCATCCTTCTGGGAAACCCCATCACTGTTCTACTTACAATTTTAGTCTGTTTATTTTAGTCTACCTGAGAATATAATCAATTCTCATTATAGGGCAAAAGTTATGTTTATAAAGTCACCACAAATACTTATTTACCAAATACTGAAACACTATCCCCAGGGAAAATACAGGGTTAGGCTCCTGCAAGCCTCTGATCACATTTTCATGAACTGATCAACACATAACCTGTTTAATGTGTTTCTGCTTAAAGACATCTTATAATTAGTATATATTGATTCACTAACATTAAATTCACAGCCAACAGCACTGTAACTCATGCATGCTTCAATGTATTTATCTAGTAGGGCATACCACAGCCTTCTTGTGCTTAGAACACCAGACAGAGCTTCAGTACTACGCTCAAGAGGTCATTTTAAACAGTGAAATCACCAACAAAAGTATAAAAATGTAAAATATGTGGGACTAAATATACTGCAAAAAGGATACTTGTTTACAATAGGAGAGCTGAAACAAGAAAGCAGAGCACTGTTTTGCTGAACCTCAGAGCTGGGAGTGTGGACATCAGGAGACTCAATTATTATGCAGCTCAGCATATGTATGAGTCCAGGAATGACCATAAAATGTCCTGTGAATATTAACTGACTGACCAAGGCTGATTTAATAACAGTAAACATACACACTTCACCTTAGACAACCAGTCACAAAATACACAAGATGGTCTATTAGTAGTCTTTTTGCTAACCAGGGTTTAAACCTGATACTAGGATATAACCAGCAAGGTGTTCCTGGGTGGCTCAGTCCATTAGGCATCTGACTCTTAGTTTCAGCTCAGGTCATGATCTCATTGGTCTTGAGATCAAGCCCTGAGGGGTGAGCTCCATGCTCAGGGGGAAGTGAGGTTGAAGATTCTCTCCCTCTGCCCCCACCGCACTTGCATGTGCAAGCTTTCTCTCTCAAATAAATGAATGTTTAAAAAAAAAAAAAGATATAATCAATAATATGCTCTGAGAATCTTATAAACAAAAAAATGTAATAGTAAAGAATGCACTGTCTTCTCAAAAAACAAAAAGGAATGTATTGCCTTCTGGATCTACAGGAACAACATTAGCAACATTCATAACTATCATCTCTTAAAAGCTGCTTATTCAAAATTCTAAAACAGCTGATTTGATGAAAATTTGAACACTATCATGTTACTCTGTATCCTCTTTCACCTACAGATCTCAAAATCTTGCTATAGGATATGTGTTCTCCCCAAAATGTATATGTTTAAGTCCTAATCCTCAGTACATCAGAATGCAACCTTACTCAGAAACAGGGTCACTGAGGATATAATTAATCAAGATGAGGTCATATGGAGTAGGGTAGGCCTCTAATCCTCAAAAGGGGAATTTTGGTCACAGTCACACAGGAAGAATACCATATGAAGAAATCCTAAGACTGACAGCAAACCACCAGAAGCCAGGAGAGGGCCCTACATAATTCATTCATAAATCAGGGGCTAGTTGGTATGAAAGTACAACTACCAACCAAGATTCCAGTCCACAAATAATTCCTAATGTCGTCAACAAGTTTAATGAAGTTCTACACATATTTTTAATTTAAAAAAATGGATTCCAACAAAGGCTGAACAATTATCAATGTTTTATACAGAGAACAAAAATCTTTGCTGATGTTGTTCAGGTTTATCAATGTCTAAAAAACAATACTGTTAGGAGCGCCTGGGTGGCTCAGATGGTTAAGCGTCTGCCTTTAGCTCAGGCTGAGGGTCCCGGCTTCCTGCTCAGCTCAGTCTGCTTCTCCCTCTCTCTCTGCCTCTCCCCCTGCTTGTACTCTCTCTCTCTCTCTCAAATGAATAAATAAAATCTTTTAAAAGAAATAAAATAAAAAATAAAAAACGATAGTGTTATGGATAGCAACAAGCACAGTAATTTGGTAACAATTAAAAACTGAGGTCTCAAGGAATAAACTTTATTAAATAGCTAATTTAAAAAAAACACCATTTCAGCTTCTTACTAAAAGTTCAATTCTGCCAGAGCTTAAGTTTCAAAATCCTGTCCTACCATGCCGCATTAGTTGCTATAAATATGGATTTCCTTTCCCTTCTCTCCAAATTTCTCAAAAATCTTAATGAGAGCAATGGAAAGTACACTTAAAATCCATCTCTAAAAATTTAAAGTTTATGCAATACCATTAGTATGAAATCTGTATAACCTCATTCTTATTTAAAATGTCACACACAGCCCCAATATATATGCAGAGAAAATACTGAAAAAATAAATACTAAATTGTCAATACTGGTTATCCACAAATGGCTTTTTCTTCTTTTATTCTTTGTTTAAAGAACTATATGTGTAGTTGATGCATTTTATGATTTGACTTTTTAAAGATGAAGACATTAATTACTTGGAATTAGTGAATGGCACCAATAAATAATTCAGTGTTTTTTCCCCCTTTAAATAACCATAGTGCTAATTTTATTACAGAGATAATAACCAAAAGGCTACTTCACTCAAGGCATGTACTTCTCTACACCTACAGTGAAATTACTGTTCATTGACACTTTTTAAAGGACCTGTAATACAATGCATATAATGATAATAAGACATTAATAAAACTAAACATCTAAACTAAATAAAAACAAAAACAAAAATTACATGAAAATGTTTATTCTCTAAAATTACCACCAATAGGAATCTGGAATGGTATGGCCCATAGTCACCAAAACATTTTAATGAGTTCCCTGATAAAAGCTAAAGTTAACATAAAGTAATTTACATGCCTTAGTTGACAGCTCACAGTAAATAATGTTCTTATGGAGACAGAACTAATTAAATTACAAAATTCATTTTAACAGATGTTCACAAATTTGTACCCCTTTTATACATTCTATTACATATAGGTGTACAGATAGCCTACATAGCTTATTAGGTGCCTGGCACTGTGTTAAGCACTTTATTTACTCTCATTTAATCCTCATAATACCATGAGACAAGTGTATCATCATCCCTACTTCATAGATAAAGGCACTAAGATATAAACATTTCCCTATTTTTGAACTGCTATCGTTTTGTTAATATTTAAATATTAAATAACAAGGTTATGTTTCAAGCATTTATTTTCAAAATATGCTTAAAATTTTATATTTAGGGTTTTTTAACATTTTTTTCTTTAGAAAAGTACTTTCTGGGAGCACCTGGGTGGATCAGCCAGTTGAGTGTCCAACTCTTGATTTTGGCTCACATCATGGTTTCAGGGTCTTGAGATCAAGTCCCCCCAGATGGGCTTGGTGCTCAGCTTAGAGTCTGCTTGAGATTCTCCCTCCCCCTCTCCCTCTGCCCTTCCCCTCTCCCTCTGCCCTTCCCTCCCCAACCTGCACTAACTAAGAAAATAAATAAATAAAATCTTTAAAAAATTAAAAGTCCTTTCTGGATGTCTGGGAACCATTGAAATTAACTGCTTTGAGGAGAAAAAAAGTTCATATATGAAGACCCCAACATAAATATATCAATCAATAGTTGCTTTGCTTTCAAGACCAGCAAGAATGAACCCTCAGAATATACTATCAGAGTTTTTACTATTTTTTAGATTCTTGTATATCTGACACCCATTCATCAAAGGGCCAATTATTAACTGTATTTTCTTGCTTTCTGTATTCCTGAGGCTGACATTTGGGGAGCAGGAGGCTTAGAGACCCCCGAAGAGATGGCCCTCCCCAAGACTAGCTAATTCCTAAAGATAACAACTGGCCCAAGCATGCCTTTTATATGCATACCAACCAGTCCATATCTCCTTATCTAACTCTCACACCAAGCCAGTATTTCCTTTACCCTAAATCTCCCCAGGGCCAGGTAGCGGGAAACTAAAAACTAACCTTACAGCCCAAAGCCTGGAGGAATTCACCAAATTAGCCCACCCAAACTGTTTATTTTGCCCAGGATGCCTTTACCAAGGAAACCCCAAAGAAGGCCATGATCTAAGATCTCCCCTGTGCTCTTGTCTTCTGCCTCTTAACTACCCTAGTGTTTTCCCCTATGGCTGTGCAGCATGTGACTCCCCTTCTCTTGGACCTGAATATAATAAACTTCTTCCAACTTCATTCTTGTTTCCTCTTATGGCCACAATGACTTTAACCATGCTATACCCAACATGTATATTCTTACAATTTAAAATTTTACAATTTTGGTTATAACATCACTAGTGGCCATCAAGTTCACTGAGTCTATAATTTTCGGGGTGCCTGGGTGGTTCAGGTGGTTAAGCGTCTGCCTTCAGCTCAGATCATGATCCCAGGGTGCTGGGATCAAGCCCTGCATCAGGCTCCCTGCTCAGTACAGAGCCTGCTTCTCTCTCTCCCTCTGCCACTCCCCCTGCTTGTGCTTTCTCTGTCAAGTATATAAATAAAACCCTAAAAAAAAAAAAAAAATCTATAGTTTTCTTCTCTTCCTATGGTACATCCAATAAAATACAATGATCATGTGTTTATTCAACAAACTCCTGGGTTCCTTCTGTATATACCAGTGATGTCACTATAGTAATGAAGATATATAAAAGCTTCTACTCTTCAGGAACTGACATGGTAGAGAAGATCTTTACCCAAATAATTCCATACAATAGGAAGACAGAAATACAACTTATTAATTTACTGAATGCTAGGTAACTGTGCTTGATACCACACAAAATATCTGACTTGAGTCCTTACAAGAGTGATCAGAGATGTAGGACAGTCCTTCAGCTGGGCAATATTCAAGAGACAGAAACAGAATATGCCATAGAAAGAATAATCCAGAATTACAAGGATGAACTAGAGCAGGGAGATCAGTAGGAAAGCTGTTGCCACAGTCTGCATAGACAGTAACAGTCTAACTAGAATGAAAATGAAAGAATTTTAGCTTGAGATAAGAGGAACCTAAGGGCCTGAGAGTTTAAAATAACTAGCTCAACATCAAATATTTAGCCAGTTACCAAAAAAATGAAAAGACGGGAGAGTTATTTTAAAAAAATCAGTAAGATTTGACAACTCAGTCAATGTCGGTGTTATGGGCTAGGAAGCAGACCCTAAGGTGAATCTAAGGTTTGAACCTAAGTGAGTTCAAGAAACATTAATAAGCAAGGAAGAGTTGTTTTGTAGTTTGTTTTGGAGAGACGGACATAGCTAACTTACAGTACAACCTTTTCCATTTAAAATGTTCCTTTTTCTCCACATTTTATGAGTTTTGTAATTTCATAAATATGTATATTTGTCTTTCCTGATTTTCTCCTTCCTATAGTCAAACACCATATAAACTACGGATACCCTATTTAGGCACACTGGTGTTAAGTAACTATAAATGCAAAGTAAGAATAGAAAGGTGTAACCAAATGCATTTATTTTATCTTTTTAAAGATTTTATTTATTTATTTGTCAGAGAGAGTGAGCACAGGCAGACAGAGTGGCAGGCAGAGGCAGAGAGAGAAGCAGGCTCCCTGCTGAGCAAGGAGCCTGATGCGGGACTCGATCCCAGGATGCTGGGATCATGACCTGAGCCGAAGGCAGCTGCTTAACCAACTGAGCCACCCAGGCATCCCAAAATGCATTTATTTTAAACATTAGCCTATCATTCTAGGAGGAGCAGAATTTAAAAGTGTGAATAAGCAGAATTTATTCAAGTGTCTATGTTCCTCAAAATATAAGTACACAAACTACACCTTCTGTTATACACCAAATGTTTACATCTCCCCAAACTTCATATACTGAAATCCTAACCCACAATGTGATGGTATTAGGAAGTAGGGATTTTGGTAGGTGATTAGGCATGAGATTAGTGCCCTTTCCCAGAGAGCTCACTCATGCCACATGAAGATACAGGGAGAGAGTGGCCCTCTATGAATCAAGAAGCAGGTCTTTACGACACCAGATCTGCTAGCACCCTGATTTTGGACTCCCCAGCCTGAAGAACCATGAGACATGTACATCTGCTATTTAAGCCACCCAAACCATACTAATTTACAGCATTCTGAATGGACTAAGATATCTTCTAATTATTCATCATTGAATAAATTTTTGAAAATAATAATAAATCTAACTTCTAACATTTATGTGCTTCTTACAGGAAATAAAAAGGTATCTTTACTTCCTTTATTTTTCTGTATCTCTAAAGTCTGATGGTAAAGGAATCCAATTCATTTTATATCTTGTTCCCATACAGCATTTCTTCTAAATATCACAAACAATTTTTTTAAAATTCTGGCATACTTTCAAAATTTTGTCATAATATGAGCTCCATCAAGGTAACAAAAGACAGAAGTATTTTCATGCTTAATGCAGTATCTGGGGCATAGTAGGAAGACATGTTTGTGGAATAAATGCCTGAAGTTCAGTTTTAAAATAAAAGATGTGCATTGTCTATCTAAAGGCAAATACAGAAACAGCATATAGCCCACTTTTAGTGTAAGGCAGACCTAAAATTAAATTTCCACTCTATTATTAATGGCAGTTTTCTTTTTTTTTTTTTTTAAGATTTTATTTATTTATTTGAGAGAGAAAAAGTGAGAGAGATAGCATGAGAAGGTGGAGGGTCAGAGGGAGAAGCAGACTCTCCACTGAGTGGGGAGCCCGATGTGGGACTGGATCCTGGGATTCCAGGATCATGACCTGAGCCAAAGGCAGTCATTAAGCAACTGAGCCAACCAGGCGTAAGGGCAGTTTTCTTTTAAGAAACACTGAGAACACTCACCACATGCCAGGCACTATTCTTTTCACTGTGTTATCTCACTTAATCATGACAACCCTCCTAAGAATGTGGCATGATTATCCTAACAGAAATAAATACTTAAGCACAGACAGGCTAAGCAATGTGCCCAAGAAAACACAGCTAAGAAGTCAGTGTGGATCTAAACATGCTAATTCCAGAGCCTATTTAAAAATAATGATAGTATACTTACATTATTTAAAAAAAAAAAAAAGGTATGCAGTGAAAATCTAGGTCTACCAACCATTATCCTCTCTTAACCTAGTTCTCATCCCTTATCTTACCTCTATACCAAGGTAACCACTATCATTAGATATATGTATCCCTCCAAGGTGTTTTTGTTGTTGTTATTGTTGTTTTTTATTTATTTGACAGAGATCACAAATAGTCGGAGAGGCAGGCAGAGAGAGAGGAGGAAGCAGGCCCCATGCAGAGCAAAGAGCCTGATGCGGGGCTTGATCCAGGAACCTGGGATCATGACCTGAGCCGAAGGCAGAGGCTTTAACCCATTGAGCCACCCAGGAGCCCAGCCCTCCAAGGTGTTTTAAATGTATGTATAAGCAAATAAAAATATATTTTTTCATATTTGATCTAAAACATAGTTTTCTATAAAAAGTTATATACCTCGCTCTTTTTAATGATGTATCTTAGAGATCTTTACATATTAGTACACAAAAAACTCCCGTTATTCTTTTCTCAATTACATAGCATTACGTCACACTGACTGAAGAAACGACAATTTATTTTACCAGTTCCCAACAGACAATCAAAAGGTTATTTCTAATGTTTTGCAATTATAAACAATGCTGCAGTTTAATATGTCAATGAGCCATCCTGTACAAGTACAAATGGAGCCACCAGAGCAAGAGCTATATTCTTGGGCTTCTTGAAGAAAGGGCATATGCATTTCAATCCTAACATATGTTCACAAAATACCCTCCTAGTGTTTACCAATTTACACTAACAATCTATGAACACTTCCTTCACTGACAGCCTCACCATAGAGGATATAGCAGTCCCCTCCCCTTATTCCCAGGGGATATATCCTGATGCCCAGTGGGTTCCATTTTAAAACCATGGGTAGTAATCAATACTGTATATACTGTTTTCTCTATACATACATAATATTTAATTTATAAATTAGGCACAGTAAGAGACTAACAATAATAAAATAGAACAATTATAACATACTGTCATAAAAGTTGTGGGGTCTCACCCTCTCTCAAAACATCTTATTGTAATGTACTCACCCTTCTCTGAGGATGTAGAATGATAAAATGCCTACCAATGAGATGAAGTGAGGTGAATGATGTAGGCACTGTAACATAGCATTAGATGACTGCTGACCTCCTGACAATATCAGGAGGACCATCTGCTCCTAGACCTGCAGATGACCATGAGTAATAAAACCTCAGAAAGTAAAACCCTGGTTTGGGGCTGAAGGAGCTATTCTATTATCAAAGTTAAGGGTTTTTGCTAACCTGTTAGGTAAAAAAAAAAATGGTACCTCAGTGTAGTCTTCTGCATTTCTCTTAATATGAACGAAGTTGAAGAGTATTCATTTAAGAGTCATTTGTATTTCCCTTTTCGTAAACTGCCTGTTCATATCCTGTGACCATGTTGTTACTGGACTATGTTCTTTTCTTTTTTTTTTTTTTAAAGATTTTATTTATTTGACAGAGAGAGAGATCACAAGTGGGCAGAGCAGCAGGCAGAGAGAGAGGGGGAAGCAGGCTCCGTGCTGAGCAGAGAGCCCAACGTGTGGCTCGATCCCAGGACCCTGAGACCATGACCTGAGCGGAAGGAAGAGGCTTAACCCACTGAGCCACCCAGGCACCCCTAGACTATTTTTTCATCTTGTCAATCTCTAAGAGTGCTTTCTATACAAGAAATTAGCATTTTTATTGAGTCAAATATTTTCCCATTTGTCTTTTAACTTGTTTATAGTGATTTCTACCTAACAAACTTTTTTCATGTAATTTGCTTTGCTATACCTCTTCACAACTGTCAGAAAGGCTTTCCTGACTCCAAACTAATAAACAAATTTGTCCATGTTTTCTTTGAGCACATTTATCATTAGTCTTTACATTTAAATATTTGATTCAGCCAGAATTTATCCAAATATATACATGGCGTGAGGTAGTAAACCAAATTTTCTTTGTTCCCTAGATGATGCTCCTACTTTTTTCCAAGATCATTTATTAACAGCCCCACTGAATTTTTCTCCACTGATTTGAGGTGATTTAGGTCTATGTCTGGGCTTTATATTCTGTTTAATATGTCTATTTGTGAGGCAGTTTTAACTATTAAGACTTTAAAATATTTTACATATTGGGGCACTTGGGTGCCTTTGTCAATTAAGTGCCTGTCTTTGGCTCAGGTCATGATCCTAGAGTCCAGGATCAAGCCCTACATTGGGCTCTCTGCTCAGTGGAGAGTCTGGTTCTCCCTCTGCCCCTTACCATACTCTCATGCTCTCACTTACTTTCTCTCTCTCAAATAAATAAAATCTTTTAAAAATGAAATAAAGTATGTTACATATTTCCTGCTCTTATTTTTCAGAGTTTTCCTCGTTATTTTTCTATAAGAACTGAGAATCCATTTATCTAGGGCCTTCAGAAAAAAAAAAAAAAACACTTTGGTATTTCTATTAGGATCACCTTAACTTGACAAATTAATTTTAGAGAAAACTTACTTAGCTTAGTATTCCTACTTAACAAACATGGTTTCCATTTGTCTAAAATTTTTATCTCTCTCAGAAATGCTTTCAAGTCTTCTTCATATAGGTCTTGCACACTTCTTGGGTTATTCTGGGGTCATTTTATCTTTCTCTTGCTATTATAAATGGTGTTTTTTCTTTCACTGGTAACATCTAATTGGTTCTTGTTTTCATTACATTTAAATTTTACTTGGGGCAAATTTTTAGCCTTTTAAGGTTTTATTTCCCTCACTAGCAAGACTGAGTTAATATGTACTGCAGGGTAGTTTTATGATTCTGGGATAATGTATAAAGGATTTAGCTAAGTGCCTGGCACATAATGGTGGTTGCCATTATTATTTTTAAATATCAGCATTCCAATATCTAAATAATATATTCCAAAAATATGTCAAATTTCTCTCTAGTTAATGAAGTCTGTTACCTTTCCTCTCCCTTTACACTGTCATACCAACTTCTAATGTGTTCCCTTTCCTCTATATTTCCAGTTGCAGAGGCTTACTCAACTCCCCAATTCAGTGTAGAAATAGACCTATGTTCACTAAACTATGTTGGTGTTGGTAACACCAACCTGTCAGGCTTTTACCTAATTGCTCTCCAGAAGATAAGTTTAGGTCTATTATGTCTATTTCTGTTAGAATGCCTAGCTATGAAATCTATAGGTAAGCAATACCTGGATCAAAAATCAAAAAGTGGGGCACGTGGGTGGCTCAGTGGGTTAAAGCCTCTGCCTTCGGCTCAGGTCATGGTCCCAGGGTCATGGAATCGAGCCCCGCATCAGGCTCTCTGCTCAGCCGGGAGCTGCTTCCCCTCTCTCTCTGCCTGCCTCTCTGCCTACTTGTGATTGCTGTCAAATAAATAAATAAAATCTTTAAAAAAAACACAAGCTTCTTCAAAACAAGCAGCTAAACTTTCATACAATTGTTTTCAGATGCTCCTAATTCTGCTCCTCTTATAGCCTTATGCTGTTCCTTCCCCATTCCCTTATCCCTTTCACAGAAGCAACAGCATATCTGAGGACACACTTCCTAGCAGCTCTTGCCTACATGCCAGTGCATATACAATATATATTAACAATCATTTCAGCTCTCCGTGGAATCAAAAATAACTTCTAGTGATTGCATCCTGTGATTTAAAAAAAAAAAACTGTTTCCACTAAAACCTGGAAGGAATCAAGTCAGGCATAATTAACTAACGAGTCTGTGTCACTTAAGCAAAAATAAGCAAATGAACCTCTCAATAAAATTCAAATGAGTGGGCTATCAGATGGTACCTGGCAAATAAATATTTCAATTTTACAAAGGTGTTATATCACCAGGTGCTTTAAATAGTCCCCACAAAACACAAAATTAAGTACTGTTGACAGATTGTTAATTACTCAAGTAAATAGGCTGGAATCAGGGAGAAATTTAGAGTTGAAATGCTAGTTTACTTTGTACTGAAGAGGGAAAAAAAAACTGGAAATAAAACATCTCATGCCTTCTGCGCTGATCTTCCTCCCAACTTACAGTACTGAATTTCTTGTTGATCACTGAATATTGTTACCAAGTTCAAAACAAAATTCACCTCATCGTATCTTTTCTCTAACATTCCTTCTCTCCCTGGAGTCCACATTTCTATTAATTACTAATTCAACCTTGAATCACACCTGGCTCTCCCTTTACCTTATTGTTACCAAAGCAAGTGGTTATCAAAGCCTGTCAGTTCTTTCTGCCTCCCTAATCTCTCCTTGATCTAACTGTTCCCTTGTATTAAAGGGCCATCATTGGGGCACCTGGGTGGTTCAGTGGGTTAATGCCTCTGCCTTCCACTCGGGTCATGATCTCAGGGTCCTGGGATCGAGCCCCACATCGGGCTCTCTGCTCAGCGGGGAGTCTGCTTCCCCCTCTCTCTCTGCCTGCCTCTTTGCCTACTTGTGATCTCTCTCTCTCTCTGTCAAATAAATAAATAAAATCTTTAAAAAAAAAAGGGGGGGGGCCATCATTACAGCCTGATTTCTTTACCTCTAAATTCTCTCCCCTCCTTTATAAAATCTGTTAATTCTCATTAGAAACTATCAGTGGCTATGGACCAAATTAAATTCCAGCTCCCTAATTTGATTAATTCTGTAATCTGAGCTCAGTTTTACCTTTCTAACCTTCTTGCTCACATTCTCACACATTTTAGTTAACTGGACTACTCTTACCTTAATAGGCCTCCAATTTGCCAATTGCCATTTGAGGGGCTTTGCCTATAAAGCATTGTTCTCCATTCTTTCCTCCTTGAAATACTATGTATCCTTCTAGTTCCTATACTATCTTCTCTATAGACAACCCACTCCATTCCAATTCCTCTGTACACAGTAATCTGTTTATGCATTTTATAACACTTAGCACATTTTATATGCATTTTTATTTATTTCTGCACTTGCTTCATCTTCCTTTCTGGTTCTTTAAATGGATATTCATCACATTATACTCAAAAGCCTGCCAAATGAATATTTTTAAAATTTTCATTTACAAATATCTTCTTAGCTTTATCAACTTTGCAGGGTGAGGCACAACTATGCTTAATTTTGTTTAAATAAGTCCAATTAGTTTCTTCTAGAATTGCTAAAATTAAAAATATTCTTTTTCCTAAAGAAATTAACAGAGAAGCAATAAAGACTGAACTGAAATAAACACACATTATCATAATTTATAACAAAAATCTGGAAATAAATTCCAAAAAATAGGAGAATGCAAATTTTGGAACATTTAAATGATGAAGTGCTAAACTATCATTAACAATATCCCTAGACAATATTTTAAAACATGGGAAATACTTATTTAATTATTACTGAAACAAAAAATTGAGATACAAAAATATACTCTCAGTCTGTGATCACAAACATATGAGTATAGAAAAAGTGTTAAATGACAACAGTATTTCTCTACATATGAGGGTATTATGGTTGATTTTTACTTGCCTGTATTTTTCAAATTCTCTACCAATAACATGAAATACTTTCATAATTAGAAAAAACTATGAACTAAAAATGTGTTATTTCAGAATAACACATAATATTACATAATATTGTATAACACATAATAATGTTATTTCAGAATAACACATAATATTTCACCTAGCAAAAGAAAAAAAATGACTAAATTAAGATATAAAAAAATATAATTAGGACATTTTAAAATAATGTCAAAAACACATTAAAGGACTGACTCTAGAACATTTTTGGTAAGGCCAACAAAAGCTCAACTAAACTTCTGCCATCCTGGAACTGAAGAAAAAAGCATAATTCCATGCAAATATTATAGTTTGAAGACTGAACCACCAATATTCAAGAAACTTCCCCTCTTAATAGTAATTCCAAAAACACATTTATATACAGCACAGGTTTTTCTTGTATGTAAAGTAACTATCACAATTCATTAAGATAATAATATATCTTTATAATTTACTGTCTTCTTAATTCCATCAGCATGAAAAAGATCCACAGAAGCTGAAATCATGGGCCCTTTAATATGGTTTCTTCATTAATGCTTCTCACTTTTCTACTCACTAACAGAATCCTAGCACAAAAAGCCCTTGTGACAATACATGAATACATGTCCTCTATTAGGTTTTCTTTAATATGTATGTACCTGTACCTGATAAATACCCAAGTACCTGATATACTTTCTAGAAGCCTAGGAAAACTAAGTATCTATGAAGTCAGACTTATTTCTTCAAAGCAATTTTAAAAGTACATGGGGTCTGTAAGAAATGAGCTTTAATAGTACTACACATTTGTATGACATATTGGGAACACAGAACCCTTATTAAGGAAATGATGGAAACCAGACCACCTAAGCTTTCACCTGCAACAAGGATTCCTTTTAACTCCCCAAAATGGGAAATTGAAATCTACCATACTCCTATTCTTTCAAGGAAAGTGGTTCACTAGGAATCAGATAAAAAAAATAATAATAAAAAAAAAACAATATACCAAACACAAACCAAAAAATCATTGGTTCTAAATCTCCTAAAGAAGCCTCTATTTGTCAGACTGCTCAGGTTAGACAGACATCTACTTCTATCATTGTCCTCTTTGAGGATTAAAGGTTTTATAAAGCATTAATCAAACCAATGCATCCTACAAAGAGCTACATGGCACTTAATACAACTAATCCAAGTTTCAATGTTCACACCAAATTAATCGCATCTGGTAGTTACTATGGATCTTGGATAGCAGCACAGCAAAGCATTAGACAACAAAGGGAAGTAGAATATGATATACAACAGAAGAAAGAGAAAAGACTGGGGGTTACCATAGTTGTTTAAGTATTCCTCATACCACACAAGGTTACAATGAAGTACACCAAAGTGGTAACACAAGCAAGCATCTTGGTAAAATAATGATTTATTTCAATAGGCCATCACATAAAATGGCAAAGAAACAAATTAGTATTTGATCTGCCTCAAACAGAAGATATTACTGTAAATAATTCTAAACATATGAACAATTTAGTGAATAAGGTAGGAGACTGGTAGACTTATATTTTCAGATTCAATTTATAGATGTTCACCAGTCACCTGCTGTTTTGACAAGTTACTTACCAACTTGTGCTGCCATTTCTCCGTAAATTTATCCCCTAAGATGAGGATAATTCTTGCAAATTGTGTCACAAGCATTTTGAAAGGAACCATGAGTTATTGTGTAATGCTCTTGAAATTCCTCAGATGTAGGGTCCTACACAAAGTAAAGTATTATTATACATCTCTCTAACAGTAGTCATCTGTTTGCATTATGATTTTTTTTCCTACCCTTGACACTGTGATTCTTGGGCACTAACCTTCCTCAAAGTAAAGTGTCCAAAGCAAGTCTCCACTCCTGACCCAAGTAATTACTTTTTTCAAGTCTTCATATCATCCACATCTTTCTCATCCTTAGAAGGTATTATGAAAACTAGGGAGTTATAAAACATAATAAGCTTCTTTGGTATTATATGCTTTGGTTCAGTAAGAAAACATGTGGGATAATTTGGTAATTTTAATCTATGTGAACAATTTTATTTCATGTATTTATACATGTATTTTCCTATATTATTTTTTAAATATCAACTATATTTTAAGTCATTTTTAGATTTATGTTTTATGAACAGAGAGAACAAGTCAGAAAATGATGTAGCAAAAAGGCAAGCAAGTAATTACTGCTATGCGACCAAAATGACCCAACAGTAGAAATCACCACTTTAGGATACAGGGAAAAAAAAAAAAAAAAAAAATCAATGCTCATGATTTTTACAACTTCTGTAGAAGAGTTGAGCATAAGCTACAACTAATTTTATCATACCTTAAAAACATTATCTGCTGCTGACTTTGCTAATCAAGTTAGTCTTCAGTTCAGGAATGAAATACATATATTTGAATTTTTAGATTATGTTGGCATATTACATCTTGAAAACAGGACTCTTAACCTTCTTATACAGTTCCTAAAATGATTTCCTTTTGAATTTATACATCAAAAGGGAAGAGATAATAAAATACATCTTCCTTGTATAACATTAGTTATAAGAGTAAAATTTTAAGGGTTTTTTTTTAACCCTTGGAATTACAGTATAATACTGACGGAAACTAGTTTCCTCCTAGGTGAATAAATATTCTATTCTCTACTAAATATGGCATGGGAAAACCTTCATGGCATAAAGGTAAAACCACAGGATATACAGTGCTCCCTTAACATTTGCTAGCCTACTGTTAGTCTTTTAATCTTATTTTACTTCAGTTTTCCTCATTTATAAAATGGGGACTATAACACCTGCCCTAGCTACCACATAAAACTGTTGTGAGGATTAAATGAGATAATCTAACTGAAAGAACTCGGTAAACCACAAAAGACTATGAAAACAATCATTTTTAAGAGGACTATATCACATTATTTTACAGATTTATGGTCATAGAATATTTAGTAGTAAACATGAAATAAGTGAAAATAGATGTGCAAAACATTAGGACCATGGTACCAAGTAATACCTATGATTGAATATACAGTGAATAAATGATCTTGTTTTAAAAAAAAAGTACACCACCTACACCACCTATACATTATCTTAAAATATTCAGAAGTGAATTTGGAAGGAAATACAAAAATAAAACTATTTAGATGGACTGGTCTAGCATAGTAAAGATCAAATATATTTACCTTTAGCTACGAATTAAGAAACTAGGAGCCACTAGCTAAAAAAGTTTTGAAAAATTCTTATGAAGGAAAAATACAAACATGTAAGTGAAACAGATGTTCACTCCTCTAGAAATAATCAGAAAGAGCTAGTAGTGATAGCAAGGGGCATACATATACAAGAGAACGGAGATGAACATGGACATAATCTGTACTCTTGGTTTGTAATAAAGGGTATCAGTGAATCTTTCCCATGTGGTTCCTAAAATTTTCAGAATGGAAACCTCTCCCAATAGGCCATAGGCTGAATCTATTTACTACACGTTAAGCCTGAGTCCTCCAGTACGTTATGCTAACTCTCAAGAATAGCTTATCCTTAATGAATGAAGCCACCTGTTTCTCCTCCACTCATTATAGAATATTTAGCATGCTTATAAAGCCATTATCTACAAGGAAACAATTACTGGCTCCCTCCTTTCTGTATGCTGTCAGTTTAAAGCTTGATAAAATGAATTATGTTTATTACATAGTCCTAGAAATTCAATTAGACTCATTCAATTAACAGGAAACTTTAAAACCAATTAAATGAGAACTCCTTACCTTCTAATTCAGTACTCAAACTCACAAATTTAAAAAAAAAAAAAGTTGAGGAAGGAATACATTTAAATCATTAAAGAATTCTTCCCAAGGGAAATAATTTTAGTTAAAAATATTAAAAGTTTCCACTCAAAAACCTTAAATGAAAACTGAGTTTAAAATAAAAGTCCCGGGGCGCCTGGGTGGCTCAGTCGGTTAAAGCCTCTGCCTTCGGTTCAGGTCATGATCTCAGGGTCCTGGGATTGAGCCCCGCATCAGGCTCTCTGCTCAGCGGGGAGCTGCTTCCTGGTCTCTCTCTGCCTACTTGTGATCTGTCTGTCCAATAAATAAATAAATAAATCTTTAAAATAAAATAAAAGTCCCTATCAGAGAAACTACCTCCTTTTGGACTTTTACTTTCTCCTACCTCTCAGATACACTCAATGTGTCTGTCATTGAACCTGAACTTCCAGTAAAAAGCTTTTCTCAAGATCAGGTTCTTCTCCTTTAAAACTAAACTATTTCAGCTCCAGATTTATTTTCTGGCTATTTATGTGATGAAGGGTTGAATTAAAATTAAGACTTCATTTTCTCCCAGAAATCTGTAATCTACCCCACAATGACACTTCCCATCATTTAAATTTCCCAGTTTCAAGGGACGTATCATGTCATGTCAACCTTCAATCCTCTCTAGGTATTTCATTTAGGTATGCCTCAACTCCCAACCCAGGCTCCAAATTTTTCAAAGACAAAGTTCATGCCTTTTTCATTTTTCTAGTCTGTAAGTTTACCCTGGACAGTAAGGCAATCTTGAAGAAGTAAATTAGGTAAACCCACCCTCCCCACTTTATATTACCAAATAATGCTTCCAAGATGAATCAATACAGTGATATAAATGTCACAATGCAATCATCACAATGTCAACATGACCACAAAAAACTTCTCTCATGGCTAGTTAAGTTTCACAGAATCTTACCCACTGAGTTAAAAGCTGTTAAACACACATACTATTAATGCACAATGTCTACCCTTGTCCTGGACACAAAACAGATGCTTGGTAAGATTTAAAAGATTTAAACTTTAGTAAATTTTAGTAACTATACTGACAATTTATATATGCTGGCTTCATACTTTTTACTTGTCCTGCAGCCTCTCAGAAACTACTAAAGCAATACACAGATTTGTTCAATTATTGCTGTGGAGCATGTTAAGTATTAAAAAAAAAAAAAAAAAGCCCCAAAACCATGAATATTTCAACGTGAGGCAGCATTCCAAGCTAAGCAAAAAAGGTAAAGGATACATCTGCCTCTGAAGCAGTGACAGTAAATACATATCAATAAATTACCATTCGTGTCTACAGATGACAACCTCAATCACTGAGATTATGAAATTCTGATAAGATTACATAAAATATTCTTAGTGAGGTAGAGTACAAGAGAGCTGCCCCTTTACCTTGAGTTCTGCAATAATTAAACCTATTAAGGATTGCTACCATTCATCCGAAAGACTTAAATTACAAATTAAGGCAGAAGGAAAAAGATTAAAACCCTACCAACAAAGAAAGGATGAAAACTACACAGTTTTTACAAGTTAGAAAGGTGAGGTTTGGCATGGTGGTGAGATGATATGGAAGATGAATAACATGCTTTAATTTAGTATCTTACTATTTTATATCTACATTATTCTCTCAAAAGTAGATTAATAGAAATCACTTAAATAATAAAGTGGTAAAGAAAAATAATCCCACAGAAAATACTTACGTGCCATTATTGTTAGTTAAAAGAAGAAACTATAAATCAGTACAGCTGTGGTCTTATCCGAATTTACCACCTTAAGAATTAATTTTTAGTAATCATAATTGAGAGCAAAATTCAAATAACAATATTTCTAAGTGTGATAATATCTTATTTTAAAGTCTATATATAGGAAAAGAGAACATGATATGTGAACAAATTCCTCAAAATTCTCATTACACTAAAAATTATATTTGGCTTATACCACTACTACAAAATCAGGACATAATCACAGTCACAAAACTTTTAATAGCTAGTGCTGCTACCTTAAAGTAGGAAATTAGGGGAATAAAAGATATTTCAAACTAAACCAAATAAAATTATGTATTTCATACACAATAGGGAGAACAACAGAAAAATTAGAATATATTTTAGGCAAGCTTCCATCTTATTTACTTTTCTTTCTGATGTATGGAAAACAACACAATAAATTACGCATTTAAAATATGCCAAGGTAGTTGAATATTACTTATTACACAGGACCTACATTCTATATGCTCTATACCTATATACTCTGTCCAAGAGAAAAGGTATCCACGTGGCATGCTGGTTTTCTCTATTGCTTTACATAACCCATAATTATATTCTGAAACCAAAGCTTCATACAATAAGGGTTTATAACAACAGTAGTTTAAAATAATAAAACCACAAGATAATGAAGTATTTAGAAACATGCAAATGTAAAGGATATATTTAACTCCTAGTTTGCTTTTAAAGCTTGATTAAAAAAAATATGGGTTTAGGACTAGAGAAATTACTTGACATTTCAAACTTACATGATATAATTATTAGAAAGAGCAGACAAAAAAATTTTCAACTTACCTGGTTTCTTTCTGGATTTTTCATGACCTAGCTGTCCTAGATCATTACATCCACATGTGTACACCGTTCCATCATCCAGAACAAATACAGTATGTCTGAGTCCACATCCCACATCTCGGACCTTTTTATTTATAAAAAAGTCACTTTTTCGGGGCTCTAACACAATTTCTTCATCAATTCCACCCAAACCCAGCTGTCCAAAAGATGCATTTCCCCAGCACAACATGTTTGTAATTCTTTTGGTCTTCCAGTTTCAATAAAAAACTTCCTTCTCAAACACTGGAAAGTTGGAGGTATACCTATGTCTGAGGAGATACAAAAAGGTTAATATGACTTCAAAGGAAACATGATGTACAATTGTTCTTTCAAGTGCTATGCTACAATAATTACTACACAGTAAACATGAAATCTATTTTATAATATGCTATATAACTATCACCCAGTTTCAAAAACCAAGCAGCTGAATTTTTTAAAATATACAGAAATATTTACAGAAAATTTCACTCTATAATTCTTTGAAAATTTTAGAACATATTGACCAGTTTTGACCTTTTGCTATCCTGTGACTAATCTAATGGAAATATTAAGTACTTTGATGAAATTAATTTTTGCTTCACTTTAAATCACTTTATTGAGCAAGAAATAAAATATCCATCCACTAACCCCAAAATCAAGTATATACATAATGAAAAATTTTGTCAACTACACAAACATAAAACCTTGCAATCTCCTTCAAGTCACAACGTAATTAAACCTTTTAATACCTACCTCTGTATGAGCAAACAACTGAAGTTCTTATTTGTAACAGAAATAAAGCCAGTAATGGAAACTTTAAACTTCCCACAATTTAAATGATCTTCCAATTATTCACACTAATAGGCCCTGGAGAAAAGTATGGTTTTCGCCAAATCTTAAGACAATTGTCTAGGGGCGCCTGGGTGGCTCAGTGGGTTAAGACAATTGTCTAATGCATTTTTTAATAAAATATAAAATACATGTTTATTTTTACTTATAAAAATTATTTCTTTTTATAAATATTATTTATAAAATTTACTTTTATAAATATTATTTATAAAAATGTATTTTATATATCAAAATAGTAACACTCCGACCTCACCACTTATTTAATTTTAAAATTAAGTCAATGTACATAATTATATACTCACAAAACAAATACGGAGTTTCAGTATCAAGATGTCCCCCCAAATTCAACATTTTCTATTACAAATGGTAACCGTGACAGAAAATTAGTTCCCCTGGGCAATCTATATCTATCTATACCTCCATGACAAGTATTTGAAAATGGGAAAAAAACTGCAAACAACCCTAGCACTGCCAATTTTTCAAGAACAGGAATGGGGGATGGGACACTGATAGTTTGGTGGCGAAATGTGTAGAACTTTCCAGTACAGTGAGTATTTCTTCCCTTGTAAAGACACGTATCAAAGAGTCGTCTTCTAGTAAACCCACACAGATTTTTAAACACATCACGTTACTAAATAACAATTACAGGAAGTCAGTCTTATTCCCGTTGCAGTCACCCACATTCCTTACACAGAGCCTGAGAAGTTTCAAAATCCAACTTTCCTACGTTCGGGCTAGCAATTACCAAAGCTGTCCATTCCATGACCTATCCATTCAGAGAAGTTTGATTTTATTCTTTGGGGACATCGGAACTCGATGGTTCCCGAGAGTTCTGCATTGTCTAACCGTATTTTTTTTTTTTAAGAATAGAGGACAGAAAAATACCTCTGATTTCAGCGCATGAGATTTAACCATCGTTTATCATTCTTTTCTTTAAAAAGTCAGAGGTATGAGAAAGACGTCCTCTCACCAGCAACAGGTAGGGGAATGAGAAGCACTTTATTCCCATCATCCCCTGAACGTGCACTCAGATCAGCCCAGGGGAACCGGGGAAAGAAATCGTCTGCACACACCCAACCCCGCGGGCCGATCACTCAACTACCGCAGCCGCCCGTTCGCAGCAGCCGAAGAGGCCAGGCGACAAGACTCCTCATTTCGGCTAGCCTCAGTCTCAGGGAGGCCCTTCCCCAAGGAGGTGCGACATTTCAGCCCCCCGGCCAGAGAGCACCGACAAAGTCCTGGTCCCCCGCCCCCCACCCCGAGGAAGCGCTGAGAAAGCACCCAGCGCCAGGCCAGCCTGAATCCGCCCAGCCCGGCCTGCCCCCTCCCTAATGCCGTCACACGCACCCGAACCCACCGGGGCAACGACTCACCCAGCCCCTCAAGGCAGGGGAAGCCCAGGGCGACGGGGGGCGGCGCCTCCCCAGACAGTGAGGCAGCGCGGCAGCTGAGGCAGGTCTCCAGCTCCTGGACCCTCCTTCAGCCAGTGGCGGCGAACACCAATGCTCCTCCGGCGTCGGTGCCGCTGCCCCGCTGCTCCGCAGCTCCCTTCCCCGGCTCCTGTGAAACTTTACCGGGTACCCAGAGAAAAGCAGCAGCCAACGCTGTCCAGTCTAGAGACCAGCCGTCAGCGACCCGGATGGAGCGGGCGGGGAAGGACAGGAGGCAAGCGGGGCGGAGAGCACGAGGGGTGGGGAGAGTTGGGGAAGAGACTGGGGAGGAGAAGGGAGAAGGGGGAAGGTAGCTCCGCGGGGAGGGGGAGGGGCAGGCCGGAAGTGAGCCACAGAGCACGCGCGCGAGCCCTCTCACTTCCCGGCCCGCGCGCCTGCGCCGGAATCCTCCCAGGGCACCTCGACTCGCGCGCATGCGCAGTGTCCGCTCTGCGTTGCTTTGAGAGGAAAACGCTGAATGCAGAAGTTTGCGAAAGCAAGTGGAGGTGTTTGGCGTGTCTTGCAACAAAGTTTCGGCGTGCTGATTGGCATTTTAGTGAAGAAAACTCCTTCGTTTGCTGGTTTGGTTGCCTTTCTGCTCATAGGTTCCAGTCTATATTATTTCCTTCTGCTTTTTTCCGATGAGAATTTGAAGTGGCAGATAAACATTACAAATACGAATATAAAGGCGGGTGAAGTCTTTTTATTTTACCCTTAGCCTCAACTGGAGCTAATCTGAGGATGTACATTTATAGCAATGACTGAACCTACTGGCATAAAATATGTGAGCACCACCAGTTCAGGCTCCTGGTGTCGTGATGGCGGCCATCACATTGCACTCTGCCTGAAAAATAAACTTAGTGTGGGGCATCCTTCATTCAGGGAAAATTAAGCAGTACGTGTCACTGGAGTCCCCGCTTCATAAAAACGAAGTCTGGCTTTCCTAGACTAATCTTCATAGCAGTCTCTTTAAAAGGAGGAAAACTTGAAACGAGGCACTCTTGAAATTTGCTAGACTTTGCTAGAACCTGTGACTCCAGAGTGAATGTTGAGAACTCAGGAGGAATTCCTCAATAAGCCAAGTTTCTTTATCTCATTGGAAAATCTATCTCAGATTAGGAAATGCCTGTGCTAAAATATGTATGTGTATTATTTTCTTAGGGCTGCCATAACAAAATATCATTAATTGGATAACTTAAAACAAATTTATTGTCTCACAGTTATGGAGGCCAGAAATTGGAAATCAGTGTGGCAGCAGGATTGGTTCTCTCTTGAGGTCTCAAAAGAGAATCTCCTCCATACGTTTTTAACTTCTGCGGTTTGGTGACAAGCCTTGGTATTTCTTGGTTTGTAGATGCATCACTGTAATCTCTGCCTCCATCTCTATATTGTGTTCTTCCTGGTATGTCTGTGTCCAAATTTGCCTCTTATAAGGACACCATTCATTGGGTTAAGGCCAACCCTGACCTATTATGACCTCTTTTTAACTGAGTTACATCTGCAAAGACCCTCTTTCCAAATAAGGCCACATTTTCAGGTACTAGAATTCAGGCATATTTCTTGGGGGGATCCAATTCAACTCACAGCAGTTGTTACAAAAACAAGCATGAAAGCACAATTTCAATATTGGGAGTGGTGGGGATATTAACAAAACAGACTTTTTTCTTATTTTGATCGCTTCCTTGCCCTGGACTTTTGTTGTCTTTTAACCTTAAGGACTTGATGTTTCAATGCATCATTAAAGGGGAAGTTATGGGATCTGGGATCTTTAAGGTACATACATGATATTGCAACAAATAAATACTAAAATTTGAGTTACTTAACATAATGAAAGTATTTATATTTTAACAGTGTGATTGAGTGTTCCCACTAAGTGATGAAACTGATTTCCAGGAACCTTGTGTGATGGAGGCACAGAGAGCCTCTTAAAACCCTTGTTAGGGAGGTGCCACATAACACTTTGACACCAATAACATTTGCAAGAACTACACACCTAGGTGCAAGGGGACTGGGAAACATACTGCCTGTCTGAGTTTCCAGGTATTTATTTAAACTATGGAAGAGAAAGCATGAATTAGTGGACAGCTATCTCTGCCACATGGATGCATTGCTATCAGGAATATTTTTAAGGCATGTTAAAAAGTGGAAAGAACATTTCTAGATGTTTGTTTTAACCTTATAAATCTATGAAACTGTGGTGGTGCGAGATCTTAGAAAATAACCTGTGATTATCTTTAAGACAAGTATAGGTGCAGAAAGCTATTAGGATAATGTAAATTTGTTGTATAAAAGCAGCATTAGATGGATGTGTGTAGTCTCTAGTGCTCCTTTCTCTGGATTCAGAGCCTGAGGCTATAGACCATCTTAGACTTCTGTCCTTCTATACTCCCAAAGACACATTTATTAATGGTCTGTTTTACAGAAAATTACTTCTCAGTCAATTTCTATAGATGGGGAATGTTAATAATCCCTATTTCACTGGGTTGTGAGGATTTAATAAGGTAACACATAGAGTACCTTGTACCTGGCAAGTGTTTAGAAAATATTAGCTTTTATTATTATTAATATCGTGAACTACAAGGTGTAAAACATTTGGGAAAGCACATCATCTCACCAATAATTATATAATTTTAATTTAGAAGATATGTAAAATAACTTTCACCTATGGGGTTATTTTCATTAAAAGAAAAAATAGTGCCCACACTGTTGAAAGACCACTAAAATAGGTGTTCATCCTGTCCCACTCTACCCCTTGTTACTTTCCATCCAGCCATACTGCTTGCGTTGGATCTCACCTCACCTCCTTCATTTGTGTCTCTATCTCTTACCCTTCCAGTCTTCCTTGACCACCCTGTCTATAATACTACCCTGCTTCTAGAATCTTATCATACTTTATTTTCTTTCATATCCATTATCACTACCTGATATTTTATTGTATAATACACAAGTGGATACTATTATATTGCATGTCATATATTGATAAGTTTTAAAATAGAGAATTAATTATATACAATCTATATGTACAGCTGACCTTGAACAGTGCAGGTTCATGGGTCCACTTATATGAATTTTTTATAGTAAAGTACTATAAATGTATTTTCCTTATGACTTTTTACATAGCATTTTCTTTTCCCTAGCTTACTTTATTTATTGTAATAATACAGTATATAAAACATATAACATACAAAATATGTGTTATTCAACTGTTGATGTTGTTGGTAAGACTTCTGGTCAACAGTAGGCTATTAGTAATTGAGTTTTTGGGGAGTCAAAAGTTATATATGGATTTTCAACTCTGCGGGTGATCAGTCCCCACCACCTGCATTGTTCAAGAGTCAGCTGTATTATATAGATAGATATATAACTTTTGTCTTCTCTACTACAATGAAAACTCCATAAAGGAAGAAATTTTGTCTGTTTTACTCAGTGCTCTATCCCATATATCTTGAACAGTTCTTGGCCTATAGCATGTGCTCAAAAAAATTATTGAATTAATTTATTAATAGTGCTGGCAGCATTGTAAATTATCACAACCTTTTTATAAACAAATTTGGCTGTCATGTTTTTTGTGGGTTTTTTTTAGGATTTTATTCATTTATTTGACAGACAGAGATCACAAGTAGGCAGAGAGAGAGGGGAAGCAGGCTCCCCACTGAGCAGAGAGCTCCATCACAGGACCCTGAGATCATGACCCGAGCCGAAGGCAGAGGCTTTAACCCACTGAGCCACTCAGGCACCCCTTGGCTGTCATGTTTTAAGAGTCAATAAATTTCAGTCAGCAATAGTTAACAATATTCCTTATGAGACATTGTTTTTTATAATTTCTTTTTTTAAAGATTTATTTATTTATTTGGCTGAGAGAGAGAGATCACAAATAGGCAGAGAGGCAGGCAGAGAGAGAGGGAAGCAGGTTCCCCATGAGCAAAGAACCCAATTCGAGGCTCAATCCCAGGACCCTGAGATAGAGACCTGAGCCAAAGGCAGAGGCTTAACCCACTGAGCCACCCAGGTGTCCCTCCTTATGAGACATTGTACTAAACTATTTGCCTGTATTATATCACACCTGGATTCTGTCCTAAAAAAATACAAGATGCAGTCAACAAGTCTTTATTTTGAGTACCTACTATGTGCCATGGTCCCAATTATAAAAGGAGAAATAGATAAAAACAAAGAGGGAGCAAATAGAATTATGAACAAAGATTTTTATTGTAATATGATTTCTAATAGCAAAAATTAAAAACAACCTAAATTCAAAAAGTGGAGAAATGGAATGCGTGGCAAGATTAATCTTTTTATTGTTAACTTTGATAGAATTTGTCACCAACTGCCACCAAATCATAGGTTCTACCTCAAGGGGACAACTGGAAAAGCCTCCTCTAGTTATTTTCCCCACTCCCGCTTTCCAAGTTTAGAGTCGTCAGTCAAGCAGGTATATGCCCACATTTACGTCAGTCACTCAGTGAGTCCCTCCATCTGGAGAGTTCTGCTATTTTCATCCAGCCTTACAGGCCCAATGGTTATCTCATATCCTTGGTCTTTGACCTAGCATTAGGCTTTAGCCTGAAATGAACATAAGGCAGGCAGATCTTCTTTTTTTTTTAAGATTTTATTTATTTATATATTTGATAGAGAGAGAGAAAGAGAGAGAACAAGCAGGGGCAGCAGAGGGAGAGGGGAAGAACCCAATGGGAACCCAATGTGGGGCTCAGTCCCAGGACCCTGGGATCATGACCTGAGCCATAGGCAGATCCTTAATGGACTGAGCCACCCAGGTGCCCCAAGCAGAACTTCTATAAGATTCCTCAATAAATCTTTACTGAAAACCCACTCTTAGGCTGTCTTCCCACTTCTAGTAATACATATATGTATACATATATCTATATATCTATATATAAATAACAAGTAGGCACCAAATAAAAGTACTTCAAACTGTAATAAATACTAAGGAAATAAAAAAGGTGGAAATGGAGAAAAGAGTAAGTCTTTGAAATAAATGGACAGTGAAGGCCTCAATTAGTTGCTATTAAAACTGAAAACAAAGGGCAGGGTCAAGCTGTAGGAAGAGAGGGATGAGAAAACATTCTAAATGGAGGGAGCAAAGCAAAGCCTTTGAGCCGGGAAAGTACTTGGCATTTTCCAGGAATTGAAAGAAAATTAGTATAGATGGAGTTTGGGGACACTAGATATGTTTGTTGATAGATAGCCAGAGGCTAGAGCAAATAGGTCATATTAAGGGATTTTATTGCAATTACTCCTCAAGGGGTTTAAACAAGGAGGAGGGCAACAATTATAAGTATTAAAAAGATTACTTTTACTGCTGAACTAAATAAGACTGCTGAAGTAGAGGCGGGTGAAATGGAGAAAGTTATTTAAGAAGCTTTTGCAATAATCCAAGTGGATTAATAGTGGTGGGGACTAAGGTGGTTATGATGGGATGTAAAGTGAAGAAGATAGATTCAAAATATACTTTGGGATAGGACTAAGAGGTTTGTGATGGGTGGTGTGTAGGGGATCAGAGAATGGGAGGAATGCTAGGTGATCTCTGGTAGTTTTCTGACTTGAGGACATTTACAAGATTGAAGATGGCCAATGAGGGAAGAGGAATGACACATTTTAACTAGGAGCAATTGTGTTTTGTTTTAACCTTAAGTTAGAAAAATCAAGTATATGTTTCTGTATTCATTTTGTAGGGTGGCCATAACAAAATATCACAGACTAGGTGGCATAAGCCACAGAGAATTAATTATTTTCTCTAAATTCTGGAGGCTAGAAGTCAGACATCAAGGTGTTGGCAAGTTTGGTTTCTTCTGAGGCCTCTACTTGGTTTGCAGATGGCCTCCTTCTCCCTGGGTGATCACATGGCCATTCCTTGGGCCATGTGTTCTCTGTGTCCTAATCTCCTTATAAAGATACTGGTCATATTGGGTTGGTGCTCACCCATTTACCCTCAGTTTACTTTAATTACTTTTTTAAAGCCCTATATCCAAATATGGTCATATTCTGAGGTACTAGGGGTTAGTACTTCAGCATATGAATTTGGGAGGACACCAGCCCATAACAGTTTTTTTTCTTTTGAATTGCATTATAAAAAGTCTTTCTTCTCTTATTCTAGGTGTGTATGGACCTAATCCAAAGTGGGTAAAATGGGAGAAAAACTCTCTTCTGCCACATAAATGAAAAATCACAGAAGAAAATGTTGTCCCTTCTTTTTAATAGATGCAAGCAAAACAATTTTATTAATAATATTATATGTTACGATATATGCCTTTTAATCTCAACATAAAGAGTAATAATTCTGAATCTTTATTATAGAATCTTTCTCAGCGCCATTTTTGCAATTATGCTAACCTCCTTTACTGCTCCAAGTGTACCTTCTGGCCTCAATTTCTTTCTATTATGAATGTTCCTATTATGAATGTTCCTATTATAAATACCTGAAACATTTTTAAATGCTCTCTTTTTAGAACTCTCTTATAATTTCTTTGTATTTGCTCTTCATCCCCTAATTACAGGAATTCAACAGGCATTCAAATAGGCAAAAGCCTGAAAAATCACATGTAATGTGGTACTTGACCAGTATGTGGGGATGTGCCCATGCCTTTGAAATTACAGTGCGATTACTCTAGTTACTATACCTGTCTAAACAAAGAAAGTTCTCAAAACACTCTGGAGTTTTTTTGTGTGTCTGTGGCAGCAAAGAATAAAAATTGTTAAACAAAGTCGTAACTGTGTGATAAACTATACTTTAAAATTAATTTTATCCCACAGCAATCATAAGATGAGGATTCTGTGAGTCTAGTTAATAATGAACATCACCAAAGCAATAAAGTGTGAAGTAAAGGATCTATACTTCTATGAATCTTTTAAGTCTGTGTTTTCATTAAAAAAAAAAACTTAAAAAAATAAAATAAAATAAACTATTGAAATAGCAATAAAGAGGAAGAATCTCCTGTTAGAGCTTAACAATCAAACTTTCAGGTAGCAAATTGAATTATTTTGTTGCTACTGATTTCATAGTCTTATAAAGATGTTTGAGGTTGGAAATTTCCAATTTAGCTGTTAGAAATATGAAGTCTGGGAAATTTGGTTTATTTTGTCCCTTGTCCCAGCTCCCACAACAAGCTAAATCATTAATATAATCACCAAGTCAAATGATGAGATTGTATATATGTATACAGAAACACATACATATGTACACACATACATACATATATATTTTTGATAATTGTAAATTTTTAAGTGACATGTCTCAGCGCCTTCAAGCAGGATCATGACTAAAACTATAACTACAGGTCTTTGTCAAATTAACAGTACTAGTTCTTTGAACAGAAATTAGCTACAGCATGAATATCTTCATCTATTGAATACTTTATTAATAACTTCCAAAATAATGGTATAAAAGAAACAGCATTGCTGTGTATCCTAATCAATTATCACTTTTTACAAGGGGAACTGACAACATATCTCAGATTCTTACTTAAGTATTAAAAAATCTTATGGGGGGGCCTGGGTGGCTCAGTGGGTTAAAGCCTCTGCCTTTGGCTCAGGTCATGATCCCAGAGTCCTGGGATCAAGCCCTGCACCAGCTCTCTGCTCAGCGGGGAGCCTGCTTCCCACCTCCCCCCCACCCCCCGCCCCACCAGACTCTGCCTACTTGTGATCCTTCTCTGTCAAATAAATAAATAAAATCTTAAAAAAAAAATCACACCCTTTGGTCTACTTTGTAAAAAAAAAAAAAAAAAA
>ML101648.1:0-16196 GCA_003697995.1 Taxidea taxus jeffersonii
TTGTGCTCTCTCTGTCTCTGGCAAATAAATCAATAAAATCCTTTAAAAAAATTGTTGAATCTTCAAAATACATAATAAAATCAATAAAATAAAATTTAATAGGGCATTTTTTCAACACTGGCTTAGCATTCACTTTTTATTGCCTCCCTATATTAACGGTAGCTGCATTCCTATTTTGAGTAATGACACAAGTAGATGATATATATGTAAGTCTACATATGGAGCCAAATTGGGGTAGAGGGAAAGAAATGCTTCTTGCACCACCCCCATTGGTGCATTTCGGTCAGACTAGGCTCCAGAAAGGCCTCTTAGAGGTGGTTTCCATTATGATGAGGGAAAAGATCACTGACCATGCCCAAGGTCAAAAAACTCTGTAGTCTGGGAGCAGAAACATGCCATTTAGTCTAGCTTGTGATTGTATGTCATATGATTACTTTGCATTACCAATGTGTAATTTAGCAAATCATGCTATTACCAAATTAATGAAAACTAAGTACATGTTGCACCATCATACTTGCTGAGTTCCACATAGCATAATTATGAGTTGCCTTAAAGAACAATATGTGATTCAAAGACTTGTCCACATTTTGTTCAGGGTTTTAATAAAGAAATTCATAAACTATATGTGAAAATAACTACTTGCATCATTAGTACTGAATTCTATATACCTATTTTCCTCACAGATTAAAATAAGATTGTTTTGACCAAATATGAACCCCGTCCTACCCCTTACTCATGGATTTATAGACCACAGATCATTGGAGACCAACAATAATGTTGAGAAAAAGGGATGCATTCTGAGCACTTAACTATACCCTTCCCTATACAACACAATTAAAACAGAACCAATTAATTGTAATGTATGGTCTTGATAGTGATATATACAATACAACTTTTTTTTTTAAATCAGTTTTTGTCCTAAGGAGACAAAGGGCATGTTATTACCTAGAGCTTAGTGGGTTTCCATCCAGACCAAACAACTCTGAATCCCACCATAAATTATAGAAGAATAATGAATATATTTTCATACAAATGTGTGTGTGTATATGTGTGTGTGTGTGTGTGTGTGTGTGTGTGTGAGACACTCAGAAGAGAAAAACAACATTGTGAGAAGGAAAGAAAACATCAATCCTTATTATTACATGTTTTTTTCCCCCAGATGTGTAACAAAACATATCTGCAAAATATAATGAATCATACACCTTATCAAGTCAGCTGGATCTGCATTTCACCCATCATATCCAATTTATTATACCATGAATAAATACATTCTTGGTACATAAGTCCATAGGTTGATTTGTATATTTTGTTACTCACATTCATATCTTAGAAAAGAGCAGTGTCTTAGAAAATAAGTTCATTAGTATTCTCATTCCCTCTCTGTCACACACAATTTCAGGATCAAAAAAGGATTGCAGCTCCTTTAACATGTAACTCCAATTTATTTAGATACATTTCCAAATTAATAAAAAGGAAAGTGAGAGCATGGTGTTCAACAGTGAGTCTCACATATGCATAAATGCATGAGTGTAGCATACATATATAAATACTATATATACAATGCCCAAAGCTTTTCTTCTCATGCTATATATATATTCCCAAAAGGAAACCCATAAATGCCAAGGTTAAACTAAATTTTATAGCACAATTAACAATAAATCATATTCAAACTGTGTACCTCAAATACTGACTAATGTTTTATTTTTTTCTAGAATTTCTATGACCATAGCCATCAATTTAGGCTCTTTTCCTTTGTCTCCATTCACAGAATTTAGGAGCTGCAAAGTCCTATCAAGTTTTCAGCCAGAGGCAGGCTAAAACACCAACTTTTTAGCCTGGGTGACTAAGAACATAAACAAATGAGTCTACCTAATTGTAATACTATTTAAAAACACAAACTTTAGACTGGCAATCATAAATGTTATGGTAGTTAATATTAAAAAGTAATATTATTTCAAAGCTATTATAAAGTTACTGTAATCAAAGTGTGGCAATGGCATAAGGATAAATACATAGATTAGTGAAATAGAATTTGAGTCCAGAAATAACCCTTACATTTTAGGTCAATTAACTTTAGGAGATAAATAATACTAAAATAACTGGATATCCACATGCAAAAGAATGCAGATGAACCCCTAACTCACATCACATACAAAAATTAACTAAAAACAAGCACCTGGGTGGCTCAGTGGGTTAAGGCCTCTGCCTTCGGCTCAGGTCATGATCTCAGGGTTCTAGGAACCAGTCCTGCATCTGGCTCTCTGCTCAGTGGGGAGCCTGCTTCCCCCCTCTCCCTGCCTACTTGTGATCTCTCTCTCTGTCAAATAAATAAATGAAATCTTTAAAAAAAATTAACTAAAAACAGATTAAAGACTTAAGTATAAACATTAAAACTACAAAACTCTTTTAAGGAAACACAGATGTAAATATTTGTGATTTTGAATAAGGGAATTGCTTCTTAGTTATGACACTAGAAGGGCAAGCAACCCCAATTAAAAATAGATAAATTTGACTTCATCAGATTTTTTTTTTTAAAGTGTGCTTCCAAGGACACCATTAAAAAGTGAAGACAATCCACAGCATGGAAGGAAAAATCTGCAGAACATATATCTGATAAGGGTCTAATATTGACAGTAAAGCATAATTATGACTCAATAATAAAAACACAAATACTTGATATAAAATGGACAAAGGATTAAATAGACATTTCTCCAAAGAAAGCATACACTATATGCCCAATATACTGGTCAGTAAGGAAATGCAAATAAAAACTGAAACAAGATACCTCTTTACACCCACTAGGATGACTATGTTCACAAAGATGGAAAATAACAGGTGTTAGCAAGGATTTGAAAATTGGAACCTGCATACACTGGCAGAGGGAATATAAAATGGTACTCACTTTAAAAAACAGTTTGGCAGTTGTTCAAAAAGTTAAACATAAAATTAGCAAATGACCAAAATTCCACTCTTAAGATATCTATCCAAGAAAAATGAAAGCACATGTTTACAAAACACACACACATTAATGTTCATAAGCAGCATTATTCACAATAACCAAGAAGTGGAAACACCCCAAATGTCCATCAATTGATGAATGGATAAAGTGCGGTATGTCCCTATAACAGAGTATTACTGAACCACAGAAAGAAATGAAGGCTGATACATGCTACAACATGGATGAGTCTTGGAAACACTACGGTAAGGGGAAAAAAATCAGACACAAACGGTCAAATATTGTATAATTATATAAAACGAACAGAATAGGCAAGTCTGTAGGAACACTATGTAGATAGTAGGGCTGGCTGGCATGGAGAATGGGGAGTAACTATTTATTGACTGGGGGGTCTCTGAGAGTTTAGGAAAATCTTCTGAATTTAGTTAGTGGTATAGTTCCACAACTTGGCAAATACTATAAAAACTACTATATGTTGTACATTTTTCAAGTGTGAATTTTATTTATTTTATTTTTTAAGATTTAAAAAAGTGTTTTAAATAAGAGTCACACGGTCTTCTGACTGAGCTAGCCAGGTGCCCCTAAAGGGTAAATTTTGTGGTATGTTAATTAGATCCCAATTAAAAATGAAAAGGTAGCATTAAAATAATGAAAATAAGGTGAAATTTGGGATGCTTCTCCATGAATGTCTAGCCCTAAAGCTGAGTAAAGAGCTCACTGTGAGCATTTCCTCCTAGTGAAGGCATTTCTGGGTTATAGTCACAGCTCCGCTTATCTGTGACTCTTTGATCATTTTGTGCTTACTATTCTTTTTCTACCATATTCACACTCTGTTCTTTTGAACTGCAAGGCTTAAGAGATCTACTGTGTTTTGTGTTTCCAATATCCATCCTCTTTTTCCTCCTAACAGCAAGGGTATAAAAGAGACAAAATCACATGGTTATTCATCCAACCATCCACACTTGCCACATTCTCCGATTGTTTTTCCTACCTTAGAAGCCAGCAACCTGAATTAAAGCCAAGTTCGATGACACTTCTACAGTTATGTAACAACCAGATTCTTCCAAGTCTATTTCTGTGTTTTAAAAGTGTGTGGACATTTTCACCCTGAGCATTCACAGATGGGTCCCCTTCATACTTTTCCATAAGCACCAAGCTGCTAACAGAGCTGCTACATTCAACCTCTCACAATCTCTGAGGATACACTTCTAACCTAGTAATTTGTCTTCCTTCATTTCCATTACACTGAAATTCTAACCTCAGAGGTGCTAATGACCTCCAAATTGCCAAAGCCAATATATTTTCCCAAGTTCTGATACAAATGTACTTCTCTGAAGCATTTGATGCTGTTAACAATGCCACTTTCTCCAAGTTGTCATTTTCTTTTTCAATAAAATAAAAAAAAAAAATTTGCAGCTAATCTTCATCTAGTGTTTTGTACCAAGGCTCAAAGGTTTTCTTGAAGTAGTAAGACAGACACGAGTCATCAAACATACATACCACACATTTACTAGTGTTCAATCACTAGCAAACGAACTTCTCAGAGTCCCACTTCGTTTTTTCCTATAAATTGGAGATCTCCTGAGGTTTTTGTGAGAACAACATGAGATATTGTATGTAAATTTCTTGGCAGTGGACTGAAACATAAATGGTAGCTTTTTTTTTTTTTCTTTGCAATGATTAGTGTTATTTTTTCATCATCATCAGAACCATTATTAGTAAAATCTCTTTTATAATAATCAACTTTAAACTGTTTATTCCCGACTCTGTGCTGCCATCCCTCCAAACAACATTGGAATCCTCTGCTGGACTGAGATGCTGCATGTCCTCCTACCCACCCGCTCCGTCCATCCAAAGTGCTATTAATCATCTCTGTCAACAACCATTACACATCACTACTTCACGATGGCAACTCCATCCTCTCAGTATCGCGTTTGAAAGCCTGGTGTCAGTTTTGATTCTTCCCTACTATTAAGAAAAGAATTTGTTCCCAAGTTTACTCAACTGTATTTCTCTAACATTTCCTGAAGGCCTCCTTTGAGGCCAGGCTCTCACTGTATCTCACGGACATCACTGATTCTCAGACTGGGCAAAACGTCACAATCAAAATCCAGATTGTTGGCACTACCCCACAACTACCAAATCATAATCTCCAGAGTAAGGCCAATAAGTTGGTTAGACTGGCAAGTTTCTGGTGGGTTAGTATAAACGGTCAGAAGGAGAAATCAATGACATAGGATAGGGAAACAATCTCTGGCAGTCTCACTCCAAAATCAGCTCTTTTCTTTTCTTTTTTTTTTAAGATTTTATTTATTTATTTGACAGAGAGATCACAAGTAGGCAGAGAGACAGGCAGAGAGAGAGGAGGAAGCAGGCTCCCTGCTGAGCAGAGAGCTCTAATGGGGTACTCGATCCCAGGACCCCGAGATCATGACCTGAGCCGAAGGCAGAGTAGCCTAACCCACTGAGCCACCCAGGCACCTTCAAAATCAGCTCTTTTCAATGTTTCTTCTCACCCAGTAATGCCAGGTTTAATTTCCCCAGTTTAGCTTCCCAAGTACCACCCTAAAATATGAGCTACTTCTCTACTACCTACAGAGTCAAATTCAGTCTTAATTATTCAATATTCATTCATCAAAATCCATTTCAGCATCGACAATAATAGTCACTGACTATATGAAAACCAAGGATTAAACCTTCAAGGAGCAAACAATCCAAAGCTGGCAGAATAGAGACAGAGAGGAGCCTGTAAGAGTGGGGGGTGACTAACATAGACATCTATTCAATGCCTCTAACGTGCTAAAGAAAAGATCTAAATTGAAACTAATTTTCTCCTTCTCTTGACATTTAAAGTCCCCACTGTCAGGCTGCACCTTTATTCACCCCCATTTTCCAGGTTCCAATCAAAATGAACAGTTCCCAAGTTTTCTACAAAAACTCTGCATCTTTTTGTCATAAATTTTGGCTTGCAGTTTGCTCTCCTTCTAGCACATCTCCCAATATGATCCCACTTCCTTGTGCCCAAATCCTTGTCATCTTCTGTGTCCGAACTACAACAATTCCCCAAACAGGAAATGAGTTCTTCCTGTTACTCCAACCTATGTGAAACTGAATGTCCTCTACACTATATAAAAGATATATTTGATATTTTTCCTATTTATTACATATTTCAGTGACTATTTGAATAATAAATCTTTCAATGAGTCCTCACAGGACCTTCCATATACTACAAATACATGTTTAATTAATGAACCCAGATAAATAACTAATATGTACATAAAATCTGATTTCTGGGACCTATTAGGAGCTTTATCTGATGAGGCAAAGTTCATTGAGATGATATTATCAGTACAAAAGGAGAACTGATTAAGTTATTAGTAATGGGGCATATAGTCATTTCTCATTACTAACTGGCTAAATCAGTCTGCACAGTAGTGCCATGTCTTCTGGTAAACTGGCAATAATTTATGTGCTTATTTAATTGTGAGCTATGCTTTTACTAGCCTAGGAAACTACCTAAACATACCAAGAATATTATCTAACTTTTTTGAGAAAACCTATACTGACTAGGATATGCTAATAACTATATTCTGGTCTGAAATGTGGGAGTGCCTCTGTGTGAATGTTTGTATATGTGTATATCCAGATACATAAACACTCTGGAGATTATGTGCAGTGCTGGGAAGTGAGCATCACATTTTAAAACGAAACGAAACAAAATCAAGCCTAAACCTCACCAGGAAAATCCTGTGCATACCTAAACAGGTAATTCTACTGAACTAAAAGTTTTCACTTTATTGGGTTTAGGACTACAGTGGTAAGGTAACACATAATAGGTGTGAATGCCGTTTTGAGGAAGCTAATCCTACAGAGACACAGAGGCATAGCAGTTAACCTATACAAATGAACCTTGGGTAAAAAGAAAGAAATTCTGTGATGGATTTTAGAGCCACACCACTTCATACGGAATATGCCACCATAAGCAAAGTCATCGTTTTGAAGGCAAAAAGACAGCTAGAACTAAAGAACTTAACATAATTTTCCAGGCGGTTAAAATGTTCCCTAAGAGTCTGCCATATCCAGGGAGTAAGTGGTTCAAATTTAGTAATAGAATGCAAATGAGACCATTAGAAAGGCAATGAATTTAAAAATAAACAGGCAAATTATAAGCACAGGTCATTTTTACAAATTGAGGTAACCTTAAAAGTGAATTACATTTAATGTTCAAATATGCATTGGTACTAGTTTCTCCAAGAACTCTCTCAAAGATACTGACTTAAATTCCAACATTCAGAGCTCATGTATCACATTCTGTGCCCAGTTTCTGAAACAAAGTGCTTCTCACTGGTAATCACCAAAGACAATACATAGCAAGAAGATAAATACCTATACCAAAATTAAGAGGGATACCTGAGGCCCTGACCTCTTTCTACAGACAAAGATTTCAGATTATAATGAAAAAAAGAAACACTCAAGACTAATTCAGTCAATATTTAAATTTATATATCCAGGATTACCATGAGCGTAATCAACATAAAAATTACTTATTCTGTATTATTTCCACCCAGGACAGGGCAAGGAAAAAAAAGCTTAAATTTCAGCAGCAATAGAGATTTGGGTTAGATATGAGGCAGCGTTCCCAGACTACTGAGGGCTATTAGAGTCTAGAATAGTCTAGTCAAAAAGGTTGTAGAGCTTTAAGAATCAGATCGATTGCATCCATGTACGGAGACTTAACCCAGAAGATAGATGTAGGTAAATCTGGTGACTCACGAAGGTCCTTCTGATTTTATTTTATATACTTAAGAACTGGATAAGTCAAGAAAACTTTTACTGACTGCCTCCAACAAAAATGAACATTTCCCAACAATGCTTTGCCATTTAATCCTTAAAATCAACCTATGAGATAAACATAATTCCCAGTTTCCAGATATAAAAACTGAAAGTCAGACAGAGGTTACATAATTAACAAAATTAGGGGAGTCACTATTTAAAGCTAGGTTTGCCTAACTTGAAATCCCATTTCGTTGCAGTATTTTACATGTAAGCAAACAAGGGATATCAATACTTGGCCTCCCTTGGCAAGTAGGTAGGGTATCAGAGTCTGCATTTCTGAGCACTAGAGACCTTCAAACACATACTCATCACACATCATTTGAATGCCCAGTCTGTGCATAGCAGTATAACTAGGGATATACCAGCGGACTCTTTCCCATTCAAGCACAATGAGAAGCCATCATTATCATGTATGTTTGATGGTGTTCTAGACCAAAAAGGCAGCCTGTTTTCTACTTTTAAGATACAGTCAATAAAAGTGCTAGTTGGGGTCAGCACCAGGTTGCCTCTACAAATCATCTATGAACCAGACAGAATTACATGGAAGAATATCTCTGATTGTCAGCCATGGTTTCATCTATAACCCTGCCCAGTTCCCAAGCAAATGCATGAAACCTTGTCAGTGGGGAAAGAACACTAAACGAGAGAATAAGGACAGCTCAACATAAGCCAACTGTCTCAGTCTGTTCAGGCTGCTATAAGAAAATACCAAAGCCTGGTTAGCTTATGAAAAACAGAATTTCATTCTCACATTTCTGGAAGCTGGAAGTCTAAGATCAAAATGCCAGCAGGGTGCCAGAGGGCTGGTAAGGGCCCTCTTGCAGGTTACAAACTGCTGACTTCTCCTAGGCATTAATCCCATTCATGAGGGCTCTGCACTCATGACTTGATCACTTTCCAAAGGCCCCATATCCTAGTACCATGACATCAGGCATTACAGCACTTTAATATACGAATTTTGGTAGATCACAAACATTCAGACCATATCACCTATCATTATTCCTAGAAAAATAACTCCTAAAACCTGTTCTAAAAATGATGAGTCAGTAGAATTTTCTATTTATATAAAAGACGATGAAATACTTAATCAGAAAAAGAAAGCAATGGTAAATTAAAATACAAGAAAGGGCTTCAGCCTATGAGGCTAATGTGTTTTAATAATTAGATTTTTAAAAAGAGATCTTTGCAAACATTGTAATGGGCCAATTTACAGAACCAAAAATGTGTCAGAGAAAGTGAATTTCTTAAAATTCAACAAGAATTTAAATTCAGCAAACTGCCAATGAAATATTTACATTTTCACATCTGTTTACTTACTGAGCTCTGTCTTTGATAGGAGCTGCATGGACTCTTTCCTTTAGCCAAGGTCAGTGGATAACACAGTGAGTTGTGTTTAAAGTATGAGCCTTTTTCTTCTTTTCTGAGTAATTATTGTATTAATTGACCTTGGCAAAACCTAATATGAAATACTGTTGCCAAGTGAATATGACATAAGAAAGTCAATGCTTTAGTCAGAATTCTATCCATGACACAGAAGACGGTTTGACATAAATGTTTCTTACATGAAAAGAAGTATTTCAATAGCCCTTGAGAATAAAAGTATATATTCAGGAAAAATTCAAATAAAATCAAACAGCTGAAATGCTAAAACAAAAATTCCTTCAATGAGGTGATTGATTGTTTCCTTTAATTATAGAGTAAATTATAGTAATAAACCCATATTGATAATTCAAACTGCCAACATGAATGGGAGCTTTTGAAGTAAAAATCTCTTTCACTGTTTTAGTGTGATGCCACTTCCACCGTCACCTTTCCCTCCTAGCACTGAGTATCATTCAAAAGCAAAGGCCCAGAGTACAGGCAGCTAGGTGTTTTCTCAGCTACTCTGTACTCCAGTGTATGCCCCATGCAATAGTTTTCACATTTTGCTTTTGAAAAGGCAAAAGATGATTTGCTAAAAAGGAAGAAAAGAGATAGGAACAAGGTTTTTTTTCTTTTTTGTCACCTCTACGGATTAAGAACTGTGTCACTTACAGTCAATTTGCATACAAAACTAAGATTCACAAAGGAATGGGCACTAAGGCAAGAAGCAACATACTACAGTCAGATCAGCTCCAACCTCTACCACGCTGGCAACCAGCTGGCGACACGGCCTCAGCCTCTCCTGGAGTTTTTTGGTTTTCATGTCTAAAATGAGCTATTTCTAAATGGTCTTTAGAACACTCTGATAGTGAACAACAATAGGTTTAGGATCCATCTGCCCTCTGGATTTTGTTTTACGCCTCTTCTGGACAAATCAAGGCAAAGTCACAAAGAAAGAAAACAGAAAGGTGAAGAAAAGCAAGATCACGGATTTATCACCATTTTCATCAGTTATGAAGTAAGAATAATCACTCCCATTTCTGTGGGGCTATTTTGAGAAGAGGATTAATTTAGATAAATAGAATGTCTAGCACAAGCTAATGCTTTGTTATGAGGTGACTTAGGTCTCTCGACCTAATGACCTATTTTTTACCTTTTACAGAGGTTTTCATATAGGAACCTCAACAATTTAACAGAAGTTGGATGCAGAACCACTGGGCTATTTCATTCTGGCAATGGGTATGTCAAAACTACCTTAATAACTAAATCTGTTTCATTAGAAAGTAACATTTAGAATTATTCCTGGGCTCATATCAGTGTTCTCTGCAGTATAGTGTACAAAATTAGAGTTTAGCATTATGTAGCAGCATATGTCCTTTCGTTATGTTAAAGATCTTCATCTGTCCTTTTTCCCCCAAGTCTTTTTTTTTTTTTTTTTAGTATTATTTATTTAATTTTTGCAAGAGAGGGCAAGAGAGAAGCAGACTCCTGCTGAGCAGGAAACCCAATACAGTACTCAATTCCACGACTCTGGGATCATAACCTGAGCCAAAGGCAGATGCTTAACCAACTGAGCCACCCAGGCGCCCTCCCCCAAACAATCTTAAAGGAGATACTTCCAACAATTAATCCAAACTAACACTGAGTGGTTTTCCTCAAATGACGATGCAAAGTCATTTCACTTCAACATCTAGGAGTCTATTAATGTTGTTTCCAATATGCATTTTCAGCCACTGAAACTAAGTTTTATATACCATCAGACATTAATGTTTATGAAGAAGGGCAGGCATACAACTGACAAGCAAATCCCATTCACCTTTGCTCAATCTAGCATAAGCTTTATATTAATAATATGACACACTAAAGAATAAAACAGCAGATAAGGTATAACCATTCAACATCCAAAATCTATTCACAGATACATATTAAAAGAGATGCAGCTATAAGAGCAAGTTGCACATTTCTCTCATTTCCCAAAGTAATAATTTCTATTCATTTAAATGTCCCTCATTGACTTGAACGATCTCATTATAACAGGTCCAATGTATTCCACTTTTTAGGCAATAAATCTATGGTAATATTCCCTATAAAGGCCTGTCGTTTTAGCAGGAAGGGCACAAAAGTCTCTGCAGACAGAGTTGGGTTCCAACGGTCACTTTCCAACTTAGTAGGCTAATGATTGTGGGTAAATCAGTTTACCCAAATATGTTTCATTTTATTCAGGATGTAAGGAATAAAAGTACTTCTCAGAGTTTCTGGAAATAGTCAGGATCCAAACAATGCTAATATCCCAAAACTTGCTCACACTGTGTACTATCTGGTATAGAGTTACTTGATGGGTGGGTGGATGATGGATGGATACATGGATACTGTCCTCAGTGATGTTACAGTGATACTACAGGGGCTATGTCTGAACATGTTGATATTTGGTCTTCTCATTTATCTTATTTCTTTACTTATATTTCGTAGCATTCTGCTCTCACAGCTGGGCTATGGTTTTAGTGTGGCTGCTGGGGTATGTTGCCTACATCCCCTTTTCAGGACCAAAACACTCAATTTCTCCAGATACCAGGAGAGATGTGTATTGTTGACGTATCTGAGTCCCTCTCTGAAAACTGCCTTTGACTGAAGGATGATGCCTTGCCACAGTTATGCCTTCTCTCCAGGGGAAGACTGAATCCACTGAACGGTCCATCCAGGGGTCTGAAGATCTTATCCTTTTACCTCAAATAGAACAACTCTGAGGGGCCTTTCAAATTTCAACATTCCCAATGGGATCAGGTGAAAAGCAATCAATCATGCAGTATAGAAAGGGGAAAACTAGACATTTTGAGAAATTTTAGACACAGACTATGTAAACTGACATTGATATCTAGGGACTCAAAAGATCATGATGAACCCATCACCCCCAACTAGAGTGAGTATATGGGAGTTAGGTAATAAAGAGATTTGTAGCCCTAGTCTGCTTCATGTGGTCCACTGGGTCTGTGCATCCAGTCAGTGGTCATTTACTGGTCTCTGAAAGTATAATTGAAAAGAACATACTTGCAGATAGCAGAACTCCCAGTTCCGTTCATTGTCCTTTAAGATAAAAGTACTAGAGAAGGGAAGGTCAAGTGAAACTCTTGGCTATTATCCTTGTTCTTTCAAGATAGTATATCAAAAACATTATCTGCTAACAGGGAGAATAGCAGGCATTGGTTTGAAACTTTAAAATCTAAAGGATCCAGGGGTGGCAACCTCTATCATATTCCCATTTAATTCACCAGTCTGGCTTCTACAAAAACTATACAGGTCTTGAAAGATGACAGTAAACTTCCACAAACTTGACCAAGATGTAACTCCAATTGCAGCCACAGTGTCAGGCATGGTATTTTTACTAAAACAGATAAACACAGCCTGATGTACACAGCCACTCTGCTGGTTAATAGATCCTTTCCTAACTCTATCAGAAAGTATGTTCAGAAGCCATTCATACATGGGAAGGAGAACAGTGTAAGTTTTTGGTCTTGGACGACATTTACGTTAACTTTCTTATCTTCTGTCATATTACAGTCTGAGGGGATCTGAATCATCTTGGATGTTCTGAAAAACATGGCATTTGTCACTAAGTCAATGAAATTAATTAGACCAGATGAGCAAGAAAAAAACAAAATGCTTTAAGTTCTAATGGAAGCATATTCCACACTTACAAAAACTTTTGAAAATTGGCATGATAGTTATGAAACCATAGGAACTGGACAATAAAGATATACCAAACACATGTAAGTTCTATTGCTTTAAAAATCATGGCTGGCCAAACCAGGTTTCTAATCCTTATATTCTAATATCTGATTTTTTTAAATAAATAAACTGAAACATAGACAAAGTTTAAAATCATTAGGACAGAATTTAGTCTTACCTTGCTTTATGAGTAGGTAAAAACAAGTATGTCTGAGTTCTGAAATATTAGTATATTTTACATGACCTGTACGGACATAATCCTTATTATATAGCAGATCTTCATCAGAATGAATAGTCTTTTCTTTAAAAGACATTCCTAGGGGTGCCTGGATGGCTCAGTGGGTTAAGCATCTGCCTTCAGCTCAGGTCATGATCTTGGGGTCCTGGGATTGAGTCAGTCCCAAGTCGGGCTCCCTGCTCAGTGGGGAGCTTGTTTCTTCTTCTCCCTCTGCTGCTTCCCCTGCTCATACTCGTTGTCTATTTCTCTCTCAAATAAATAAATAAATTGTTTAAAAAAGTAAAATAAAGACATTCCTATGCAGACTGGCAGTACTGAGCATAGGTCAGCCCGAATGCCTGAGAGTGACGGTTGGGGTGATATGGAGAAGGCTGCAGCAGCTGGCCCATGGTACATGTGAGCCAGGTCAAGGTGAAGACACTTTGGGGGCAGCCAAGCCAAACTTAACCTGGCCCAGCAAGGAAATACAGCATTCTCAGGTCTCTCCACTTACTCAAGAAATCACCATTATAGAAAGAAGAGGGAATAGAAGCTATGTTACTGGGGCACCTGGGTGGCTCAGTTGTTAAGCATCTGCCTTGGGCTCAGGTCATGATCCCTGGACCCTGGGATTGAGCCCCCACATCGGGCTCCTTGCTCCAAGGGAAACCTGTTTCTCCCTCTCCTTCTCCTACTCCCCTGCTTGTATTCCCTCTCTCACTGTCTCTCTTTCTGTCAAATAAATAAACAAAATTAAAAAAAAAAAAAAAAGAAGCTGAGTTACTAACTGTCCAGTTCCAGACATGGGTGCCCTTCAAGGATGTGGTTTTAAACTACACCAAGGAGGAGTAAAAGCAGCTTTATATTGCTCAGCAGATTGCATAAAAAATGCAATGCTTGGAGTGGGGTGGGGGGAGAACCTTGTTTACCCAAGGCACCAACTGTCCAAACAAATGTTAAATCCTCTAGCTGGGAAAGGCTAAATAGCCAGAGAGTTGAAATTAAACCATCTATTTCCAAAAACAGCATTTCTGAAGATTTCTAAGTAATTCTATGATATTAAAATGGAAGAAATGGTAAGAAATATTTCTAGGTAACTGTCATTAGGAATCTGGAAATGTAAAGCAGTTGAACAATTATCAGGAAAATGAGGAGAGACATTTAGGCAATTTGCATTCGCCCAAAAGTAGGTACTTATGAAGGGCCTGATGCCATTCAAGGCGGCAGCCCTTTTGCTGTTTACATTAAGCTGAAGACATTCCAAAGCGGTTCCTACACATGCAAATAAAGGATGGGACAAGAACCAATAGAAATGGTTCCTACACATGCAAATAAAGGATGGGACAAGAACCAATAGAAATGGTTCCTACATATGCAAATAGGGAATCGGACATGAACCAATAGAGGGTGATTCTCCATATGTAAACGAGGGACCAAGTGGGAGCCAATCAGGGTTATTGCCCTATATGCTAACAAAGGATAGAAAAACAACCAGTAAGGAAAACTCCCTGTCAGCAGTTTTTCCTAACTGACCAACCCTCCTCGGACAACACAGCTTAAGTCACCTCAGACACCAATCATTTTCTAGGTCACCCACACATGTAACTATGTGACTATGTACTTTTTGCATGTAAAATTGCCTATATAATCTCTGTAAAATTCCAGCGGGGAGCTCCTCCTGAACTCCGCTGCGTCGGTGTGTGGGACGAGCCCGAGCTGCAGCCCGCCCGCCTGAATAAAGCCTTGCTTTTGCATTTCGGAATGTCTGGCTCTCGGTGGTCTTTTTGGTGGTGGCCTCATGATCTGGGCATAACACTTATTTAGGAGAAAATCTGTGAATGGTGACTACTGAGGGTATCATATCCTTCCTGCTCAGCTAATGTTTGAGGAGTTGCTCTGCAAACACAACACAAGCATTAAAAGTTTAAATACTTAAATAATCTACTTCACGGGACATCAGGAAGGTGATGAAAATAAGAGTAATAAATGTAATCAACTCTTTTTGTTGGAACACTCACCTTAGTCAATTTGCAAGAACTCCAGCAGGAGATAAAATTTACAAATGATAGTGATAAACTCTCTTATTCATAGTTCATCCTTTGGTACATCTAAGAATACAAATAAAAGGAAAACCTCATATATGTAAAGAATATGTAGCTGGAGTTTTTGCAACATTAATATCACATAAATTATACTGGTGAGGAAAAAATGAATGTAAAGAATGTAGTAATACATAGAAAGACTTGAGCTGCTTCTACTGCTTTCTTTGCACATTGGAGAACTCATGCTGGAGACAGACTGTCCACCTAAAATCAATGTTGAGAAAGCCTCCTTTTCATGGCTATAGGCTTATGAAACACAAGATAACTTATACCAGAAAGAAACGTTATGAAAGCCCTAACTGTGGAAAATTTTTCAGACACAACAGTCAACTCATTATGTGTCAGAGAACTCATATAAGAAAGCGTTCCTATGAATGTAATGAATGTGGGAAGTCTTAAGCCAGATATTTCATGGTATTATACACTGGAGAATTCACAACTGTTGGAAACTATATAAGGGTATAGACCGAAAAAATAGTTGGAACCTTCACTTTTTTCGCATCAAAGAACCCAAGCTGGAGAGAAATCATATAAATGCCAAGGTTGTGGTTAATTCTTCAGTCTGGGTTCTGCCTTTATTTTGTATACAAAAAAACATATGGAGAGCAATTTTATTGAACGTTGTCAATTTTGGGAAGACTTCATCCGGAAGAATGATTCCAGAAGAACCTTATTAATTATCAAAGAATGTATATTGAAAGAGCCCTATAAATGCAATCAATATGGAATTACCTTCAACCAGAATTCTCTTATTACTCTTGTTAATGGCTTCAACCTCTTTAGATACCAGAAGACTCATACTGGAAGAACATTGATTAATATAATGAATCTGAAATATTTGTCACCAAAAGCAATAACTTTATGTTGCATCAAATAAATCACTCTAGAGAGAAACTCTGTGTTTTCATCTATGTAGAAATATTTAAAATTGTGTTATTACCCCAATTGTACAACAGACAACTGGTTCTGGAGACACACATACACACACACACACACACAC
>ML101649.1:0-18515 GCA_003697995.1 Taxidea taxus jeffersonii
ATATTGCTTTTCCTCACCTATGCAATAAATAGATGGCAAAGTTGGTTTTACCAGGAGAGAAATGTTTCCTCTTGTTCTCAGGAAACTTTACTACCTACTTTTACCCATTGAAGGGAGTCTTTGCCTTCTGCCATTTTTGTTGAAATAGAATAATCTAAAGGTCTTTTGATTCAAAGCTAGAGAGACTTAATCAAGTTGCCTCCAGTAATAGGGGCAGGAGGAGGGTTCACAAAAGATTGTGCATGCACAGGACTCGGGAAAACCTCAAACAGCCAGGTGCTCACAAGGGCATGGCATGTCTCTCCATCCCACTGCTCCACCGCCATGGAGACCAAAGGAATCCTTTGCCTCTGCCCATAACCTCCAATAGTTTTTCATGGTTCTTCTTCCCCATAATTCCAGCTTCCATTCCACAACTTCTCTGGCCCCTGTTCTCTCTTGTGACCTTTCAGCTCCAACAGCCAGTGCTCACTTCAAATTGAAAATTTAATTTGAATTATTGAGAGAAGGTATTTGACAAGCTTTGCTTATTATTTTAAACCAGGCTTCATCTTGTTTGCTATCCATCTTGTGGAGTGTTGACCCTTGTGTCGGAAGTCCCTTTCTCGTACAATCAACTTGACTGGAGGTCCCATGGCCTTTGTAGGGCTCGCTCTTTCATGGGAGCTGGAAAAAATGATTTTATTTGGAATATAGTCTGAAGTATAATGATTGACATCTTTGGCACAGGGACAGAAATTCAGAGTAACTAAAAGTGAAACATAAGTTTCCTGACTCCCAGATCTGGCTCAGTTAAGAAGCCAAAGAGTTCCATGGGAAACACACACACACACACACATCTGCTCATTCATATTCAAACACATGTCACCTTAAAATCACACTCTATTTCAAAGTCAAGCTCTTTTGAGGCTTAAATACAAAATCAGAGCTAGGATTGATATCTTATTATCTACACTGGTGTGTATGTCTCAACAGATACTGAGAGATAGAGAGAGAAGGAGGGTACCTGTGGCTTTTGCTCAAATCACAATCTTTGTTTTTCTTAAACATTTAAGCAAAAATTGCTCAAATTCTATAACAGTTCCCTTCTTTATGTGATGCATAATATTAAATGCAACAGACTGAATATTTGTGCCCCCATAAAATTCGTATATTAAGACCTAACTCCCAATGGAATGATATTTAGTGGTGGAGGGGGGCAGGCTTTGGGAGGGTTGTGTCCTCATGAATGGAATAAGCATCCTTATAAAAGAGACTCCAGAGAGCTCCTTCACCCCTTCTGCCAAGTGAGGACACAGCCATCTATGAACCAGGAAGCCAGCTCTCACCAGGCTCTGAATCTGCTGAAACCTTGTTCTTGGACTTTCCAGACTCCAGAACTGTAAGAGGTAAGTTTCTATTGTTTATAAGATACCAGTCTATGATATTGTGTTATAGCAATTCAAACGGATGAAGACACGAAGTAAGCATACTCTATATTAGAGATGAATCATATTAGGGTTTGGCTTACTTTGCCTTGATAATGATTTATTTTCATTTGAAGTTGAAATTTAAGTGTAACTCTACCTAAGAAATACATATAGCAGGCCTATATTTGGTTTTCATTTTAGGAGAAGCTTTGTATTGCTGTGGCTAAAAGTAAAGTCAAAGGAGAATTGCATTTAGAGTCAGGATATTGAATTCTTGCCTTGATTTTGCCACAACCCCTCTGTGCTGGGCTACAACTCCCTCAATGGTATGATAAAGGGGTAAACTCACCTTCAGCCCCAAGAGGGGACAACAGGGGCAAAGGGACTAGGGCTGGAGAAGTTCTCCCCACCTCTCTTTCTCACTCAATTCACTCTTGCCTAAGTTGCTAAATGGGGGAAGAGTTAGTTCTCAAAAGTCTAGGAATTGCTTCATTGCATGAAAAACTTTAAAAATCATTGCCAAATTTCCTAAATGAAAGCAGCCAGATTTAACAGCTACATATTGCATTATTCCATTTAAGCACCATTCTGGGAAAGCCCAAAACATAGTGATGGAGAATAAATGAGTGGTTGCTAGTTGGTTAGGGATTGGGGATGTTCACAAATGGGAAGCACAGAGGAATATTTGGAAGCAAGACAACTTTTCTCTATCTTGCTTATGGTGGGTTACGGTGAGAGTTACTTGCATTTGTTAGAACTCAGAGACTCATACCCCAATAAAGTAAAATTTACTAGAAGTAAATTATAAAATAAAATTTAAAAACTCATCATTGATAGATATTTCATCATACAGAAATGCCATTGTGCAAAAATGATTAATTGCCCACTTTTTTGTACATAGTGCTGTGCCTTCAGTGATAGTAGAGCCATATTTCTTTATCACTAGCCAGATGGTTTCATTTGTAGGGCCCTCCTGTGCCCCCCAACACTGACCTATTTTTTGACAGAATTTAGAATTCCTACTGTTCAAAATAATGAGGTGGAAACCTCTTGCCTCTCAGGGCCTGCGTCCAGCTCGCCAATGAGTATGCCTTTAGACTGCCGGCAATAACACAGTAACCTTAAGCACTGCGATTTCCTACTTGGGCATAGATTGAACGCTGTGATTATGACCACAGGTAGAGGCTGACAATGATCATGCAAAGAGTAGCCAAACAACAATTGATGAAAGGAAATTTATCAGTTTAATCGAAGGAGGGAGATGGTTAGACTCACCAAAACACAGCACATGAAACTACTTTTGGAATACTGACATTGTTAGATTGGAAGTCTCCAGGGTTGCTTTGCTACGGCTGAGCAATTTTGTTGGGGGAAATTGCAGCTCCTCCTGGGAAAGCAGAAGATACCTTTATTAGAAAGTTACATTTATTAAGTTATATACATTGTATATATTAAGGTTAAATAAAGTCATATTTCATATCCTATGGTTGTACATTGAGCCCCATGTCACCCAGTCATCCTCTGCTGTGCTCCCCCCATGGTGTCCTTCTGTATAATTAGCCTGTGACTTTGGTCAATGTGTAGTTGGGTCATGCTTAGACTTCCAACAGCAGCAACAGAGAATAAGACTTGTGTCTTGGCCCAACTCAGCTACTGACTGATTATAATTCTTGGGATGACACCCTAAATTTCTATGAGTCTCACTTATCGTTAAAACTTGAGGGAAATAATAATTTCTGTGCTTCCTCAAAATATTTCTTTGTTTTTAGTTGTTGTTGTCATCATTGTTTTTTAAAGATTTATTTATTTATTTTTAGTGAGAAAGAGAAAAAGAGAGCAGGAGCTAGGGGAGCAGAGAGGGAAAGAGAGAAACTACCAACCAGGTTTGCACTGAGCTCAGAGCCAGATGTGGAACTCTGTCCCACACCCTGAGATCACAACCTGAGCCCAAACCAAGAGCTGATGCTTAACCAGCTGCACCCAAAATGTCATTACTGTCAGGTGCCCCAAAATGTTTTTGAAAGTCTATCAAAATAAGCAAACACCATACAAAGTTCAGGTATTGCTGTCGCTATTATAATGGGCATCAAGAATGAAGATCTGAGCAGTAAATGGAAAAGCAAGACATGAGGAAAACAAAGTAACTTTTCTCTCCATCCCTTAGCCTTGACATGTAGAGTCCAAACAATTAACCCCACTTGCAATGCTCCATCTTCCTTCTCCCTTCCAATTCTGACTTCCTGCTCTCAGATTTAGTCCCCAAGACCACACACATGAGCTACCGGAGCAGCATGAGCTTCCCAGCTGATGTCCCCATGACCCTCAAATCCCCCTGTTGAAACCCTGACATTCATCATCCTCTTGACCTTTTCCTGCTTAGAAGCTTGCTTGGACTCCACTCTGACTACCCAGGAAAATGTCCAAACATTATCCTAAATCATTTTGTAAAATCAATCTCCTTAAGTCTAATAAGAGATGTTCTTAATTCCTTTCATATGATAGATTTGCCAAGAATCAGTATCATCTCTTTCAGGGTTTGCTGATTTTTTTAAAATACAGAATATGCATAAAGTTAATATGCAGTTCAACAAGGCTACAGTTTAGTCTTGAGCTTTAGATTCAGTTTCCATGAACTGTCTTCCCATGAGCCCTTAAGGCACAGAAGTATTTGCTCTGAGGAAAATCATGGTAATGATTTAATATCTCTTAAGCACATCTTTACCCAAATAATTTCTCATAACAGTCACAAAATTCAAGATGGATCACAATTTTGTAATCCTAACTGGGACAACTTCGCACTTTTTTTTTTTTTCAAGAAGAAATTAAGGGAGCTTTTAATGCAGCAATTAGTTTTTACTGCCAAACAATGTACTTTTTTTTTTCTAAAAATTTAACATGCTTAGTAGACAACAAAAATAAATTACATTATTAGACCCTACCCAAGAAATTTATCCTATCTTGGAATTGCCTTAATTTTTTTTTCCTAAAATGATGGCTTGGGGTGTTTTTCTTCTTCTGGATGTTTATTTCTCAAAGCAATTTTCTGGACAAAATGAAGTGGAGCATTGCCCCCAACCCTTTTGCCAGTTACATTAAGTGAAAAATGACAGTGTTTATTAACCTTCTGGCCTCTCTCAGGGCTATCCTTTCTGAATCGATTGTCATGATTTACGGAGAAGAATATCATCCTGATTTTCTGTTTTGCCCCTGATTACTCTTTTAACACTAGTGAGGTGGGAGATGACATTGTCTCAAATACCTACCAAGACTAAGATCATTCAGAATTAATATCACAACATATAATCCAAACTTCTTCTCCTGTCCACCAGAAAAAGAAATCACAAAAAAAAAAAACAAAGAAAATTTTAGGTTTTTTCCCCTCAATGCCCTGCTTTTATAGATTTACATCAAGAATTTAATCTATATCCTAGAGAAAATGATCTTTCTTTTAGTGACACTTCAAATTTTTGAAACAACTCATTTTCTAATCAAGTCTGAGTAGGCTTATCAAAGCACAACTGGACCAATGATGAATATGGTTTTTAACTTTCTGTTTGTTCGTTTTCAAATTATTTTCATCAAAGTGCATAGGATTCCTTTATGGTAGGGAATGAAAGGTAGACATTAATGTTTTGCTTCTTACTCTTGCTAGACTTGGTTTTAAAAGTGTTTCCGTGGGAGCGCCTAGGTGGCTCAGTGGGTTAAGCCTCTGCCTTCGGCTCAGGTCATGATCCCAGGGTCCTGGGATCCAGCCCCGAGGTGGGCTTTCTGCTCAGCAGGGAGCCTGCTTCCCTTCCTCTCTCTCTGCCTGCCTCTCTGCCTACTTGTGATCTCTGTCTGTCAAATTAAAAAAAAAAAAAAAAAAAAAAAGTGTTTCCGTGGATGAAGACTGAATGTAATACATAAGCTCAGATCCTCTGGGAAACAGATGCTAAGACAGAATGAGACAAACTAGACATTTATTGGGGAATGCCTTGACAGAAAGAAAGAGAGAGGAGCAGGTAAGGGAAGCGATGCGGGTCTGACATCCCTAAAGGGAGAGATGGAAGTAGGAATGGGTCAGAGAAGCATCATGGGCAGTGCTTCTCTGAGTAGGTCTCAGCCAGGCTAATGGGGAGCTCTGGGCAAAGAATGCCGGATAGAGACATCCAGTGTCAGAAGGAAAGATGGGGCTCAAGCACACCATCATGCACAGGTGTTTGCCAGGATTCGTCAGGGGAGCATGGCTTTGGCACGAACACATAGTAGATCTGAAGGTGTGACAGCAAATGACACATTTTCCAGCAGGTCCTTTTAGAGGGTGATCTGAGTGGCATAACCCCATGGCCATCCCATGCACAAGGAAAGGTCACATGCTATAGCTATCGATTTGAATACAAGATGTTTCAGTGATATTCTTTCTTCATTAGTTAAACATGTCCTCCATGGAAAGGCTCTAAGGAATCAACTTAAGAGAAACCATGCTACAACTTGGCTTAGAGAAAATCATTTTTTGTTCAAGGTTGTAAATTATGTTTCAGTAGAAACTAAATCTCAAGACAGATTCGTGAACTTGAAGCACATTGACTCTTAGAACATTAAATATAAAATCCTTGACTTTTATTGTATATACTCTTTATGTTCCAGTGTGGGTGTGCATGTCCTTGGTATTATAGAATATTTGTTTTATTATATAATTTTATTACATTGAGATTTCAGTTCTTGGGGGATACTTAGGCAAATAACATTCCTGATTTGGGCTATTCAGCTACTCATAATGGATCAGGAATGCAAAACTTGAAGAAACGGAGATGAAATGAGGCTAACTTTTGGGGTGGGTTGTAGAGGGGAGGAAAAGTCCAGGAGAAACTCATTTGCTACAGCAAAGTATGGACCATTGTTGAGTTACAGGCCAGGGTCTAGACTGCAGGAACTGAGCTACCAAGTCAGGGGAGAAACAGTAGCAAAGCCAATCTAATGTGATTCAGAGGTTGAAGAAGCATGCTATTACTTCTGTTCAGAGACAGCATCTACCTCAGTGTCTGCACCAGTGGCGACTGGAGGTCGCTTTCCAGAATGTCAGAGGAAAGGAAAGGGGAGGAAGAGGGGAGCCAACATATCATCGCATAACTGAACAGAGCTATCCACTAGGCTGGGGCAAAAAAAAAAAAAAAAAGAGTATATAAGTGTATTCTAAAATATGTCTTACTGATTCTTAAGTTCAGCCTTTATTTTTTACAAGGCATCTATAAATAATTTGACAAGCCAAATTCTACTCATTGTAAACACCTCAGTTTATTTTCACTGATGTTGAACACTCAGTTCCAGCTGTCACAGCAATGAGTAATATATCACATATACGAGTTATATGCCTGGTAAGAAGGCCAGATACACAACGTAGGAGGGGCTGTGTGGGAGTTTCATCGTGATGCCATTTTCTAAACATCCAAAAGGTAGGACAGAAATGGTTTTCTCTGACACCAGAGATGCCAAAAGGGGTTAGATGTCTGGCATTCTTAGGGAAACTTACACAGATGAGGGGATGCTGCTGAAGAAATCTTTGGTAAAAACTGGGGATTGAAAGCAGGGATTAAACTAGTAAATTTCCTTTTATTTTTTTTTTAATTTAAGCTTTTTTATTTAAACATATAATGTAACCCCACCACCCTCTCCCAACCCCTCTCCCCACCCACCCGCCTCAGTTTGTTCTATGACATTAAGAGTCTCTTTTGGTTTGTCTCCCTCCCGATCCCATCTTGTTTCATTTTTTCTTTTCCTACCACCTTAACCCCCATCCCCGTCACTTCCTCATATCAGGGAGATCATGTGATAGTTGTCTTTCTCCAGTTGACTTATTTCGCTAAGCATAAAATGAACAAGTCAGGAAATGACAGATGCTGGCGAGGATGTGGAGAAAGGGGAACCCTCCTACACTGTTGGTGGGAATGCAAGCTGGTGCAACCACTCTGGAAAACTCTGGAAAAGGTTCCTCAAAAAATTGAAAATAGAGCTACCTTATGACCCAGCAATTGCACTACTGGGTGTTTACCCTAAAGATACAAACATAGTGATCCAAAGGGGCACGTGTACCCGAATGTTTATAGCAGCAATGTCCACAATAACCAAGTTATGGAAAGAACCTAGATGTCCATCAACAGAGGAATGGATAAAGAAGAAGTGGTGTATATATATACAATGGAATACTATGCAGCCATCAAAAGAAATGAAATCTTACCATTTGCAACGACATGGATGGAACTAGAGCGTAAATTTCCTTTTAAATCATGGGCTACCCACTAGGAATTTTAAGCTTCTCTTTTATTCTACTTTGACCTGAGATTCTGATCCAGTGGGAGTCAAGTTAGAGTCTTTAGGTAGTTAAAGTTAACCAAGGTTTAAATAAAAAAACAGGAGAGGTGCCTGTGTGGCTCAGCCGGTTAAGCTTGGTTTCAGCTCAGGTCATGATTTCATGGATTGTGGGATCAAGCCCCACATCAGGCTCTGTGTTCAGCATAGAGTCAGCTTTTGGATTCTTTCTCTCCCTCAGACTCCCCTTACTCATGCTCTCTTTAAAATAAATAAGTCTTCAAAAATAAGTAAAGAAACAAAAACACAGGAGTTAAGTTTACGTCCCAAAGTGTATAACTGAGGTGATTTCACTTATTTTCTGGGCATTCTGTATGGAAAAAAGAAAGAGGCCATATCTCTATGGCAAAAGCATAAAGTAAGTTTACTGAGAGACTAACAAAGATAGCATAATTATGCCCTATAGCTAATTTTCAAAAAGAGAAAAAAAAAGAGAAAGAAAGAAAAAGAAAGATCTATGTTGTAAAATTAATGATGGCATAAATTTAAAACACACATACAATGAATCTTGATCTATTTAATCCCAATCAAACCTATTATGTTAAAACAAATATAAAACAGACCCACAATAGGCAGGTTACCTACCAAAAGAAAGAACTACCAGGTATTTGTCAGCCCTTATCATTAACTAGAGATGGAACCCAAAAACACTAGTGGTTTGAATAAAAAGGGAATTGTCACATCCATGGGTTTAATACTGCAGCATCACAACTTATGTGACAATATGCATTTAGGTTTTAAAATAACATTAACAACTTAAGGTAGCTTTAAATCTTTGTGGTTTGTTATTAAATTAGAGAGAGGAAATATTGATGGAAGGAAATCTGTAGTGTTGCAAACTAAGGATATGAATCGCTGCTGGAAAAGATGAGAAAACCACTTGGAAAAAAATAGAAACAATGACACTATGGCCAGAGGTTTAAATATAAGCCTTTCCCTCAGTTCCTTGGCCTTCTATGTTCCATGTGTAGCATGACCTGGATAATGTAATTTACTTTCATCTCAGATGGTAGCATCTGTTGGCATGTTACTAGGAAAACCTCAAAGTCAAAACAAGCTTAAAAGTGAGTCAAACTGAGCAACAATGAAAAGCTGTCAGGTGTTTCATTTTTCTAATACAAACATTATAAAACTTCCAAAAAGAATGGTTTAAAACTCTGAGTGGGGGGCACCCAGGTGGCTCAGTTAGTTGAGCGTCCAACTCTTGGTTTCAGCTCAGGTCATGATCTCAGGGTCGTGAGATCGAGCCCCAAGTTGGTCTCTGCTCTGAGAGGGGATTCTCTCCCTCTCTCTTTGCTCCTCCTCCTTCTCTCTCTCTCTAAAATAAATAAATATTTCAAAAAAAATACTCTGAGTGAGTGATGGAGAACTTATTTTCAGTTGCTTGAGGCTATAGCTGGGTGGCAAAGCCTGCTTCAGCTAAGAGTGAATCAAGGATGGTGGTGGAGGCAGCTTCCAATTAGCTCCCAGGGTACTACTTCTTTGCTGGGCAGAGGTGCCACTATTTATTTCAAGCATCATTTGAAAATGTCCACTTGAAATGATTTTCCTAACAGTGCTTCAGTATTTCTGCCAAAAGGGGAAAAAGAAGAAAAAACTTTAAGAGAGGCATTTTAGATGCACGGCTCTCCACTACCTGGTAGATATTTTGCTAATAACAGAAGACATTTAAGCCTCAGCTGGAAAAACAAAATGCAGTTTGATTAGCACAAAAAGTGTTTATAGTGGGGGTGCCTGGGTAACTCAGTCGGTTTTAAGTGTTTGCATTTGGCTCACGTCATGATTCAGGGGTCCTAGGATTGAGTCCTGCATCAGGACTGCCTGCTCAGGGGGAGTCTGCTTCTCACTCTCCCTCTGCCGCTGCACCCTCAGCCCCACCCCCACTCCTGCCCAAGTGCGCATGCACACACTCTCAAAAATAAATAAATAAAACATTAAAAAAAAACGTTTATAGTGTGCCTTCTTGTAATGTTAGCAACAGTTATGAATGCAAGCATGGGACAGAAAAGAATGAAACCATTTTTTTTTTGCTGGGTTACCAGCAACGCAATTGGGATAAATTACCTGACCTCACCCTTGGACTGATCGGACACAGGAGGAAGGAAACACCTGCCTTCCAAGTGCTGGGAAGTTTAAGTGGCATAGTTTATGCAAGTCCCTGACTCTGTAGCTAGCACAGTCTTTCCTCCCCAGATTTATTCATTCATTCATCTCTCTCTCTCCACGTCTGGAAACAAACAAATGTCTCCATTTTTAAGGGAGAAAGCAAAGCATAGAAATAGAAAGTACAGATTAATGGCTTTAGCATACAATTTTTAAATGATAATTAAACAAAATATTTATGAGCACTTAAAGAGAATGTGGAATCAACATGAGTTCATGAAGAAAATGATGCCCAATAATTTAGTTTCTTTTTTCTCTTCTAAACAAAAAGGAGTGGAGGAGGGGAATGACTTACTTCTATTTCTGGCAATATGGCAGACTGGATACTCAGAAAACTTCTAGGATAAAAGGCCTAAAAATAGTCGATTTAATTTAAAAAATGTAAAGAGTATCCGTTTTAAGCTTGGTTGAGAGCAGAGAGTAGAGGAAGACAAACAAAGCCAGAAAGCAGATCACACATGGCTCAGTGGTGGGAAAGCCATGCGTGGCTGGGGACATCAGCCTGTGTTTCACAACCTGAGCCCATCTTTGGGCAGTAAGTGTGGTGGGTACCCAGATGAAGACTGGGACCTAAGCACAGATCAGATATGTCATATGGCCACCTTTGGACTCTGGAGAGAGATGGAGAAGTCCCTTAATCATAAATCAGCAAGAGCATGACTTGCAGTTGGAATCCCCAACTACTTATGTGGCTCAAAAGTCCCAGAACTGAAAAATCTAATTTAAAGTCATCTTATTTCCCTGGTGCACTCAGGTGCCGGCAGAATACAAAATTTCCAACTAGGAACAACTTGACACATAAAGCACAATCAAGAGCACCTAGAAAATGCAACAGTGAAAAAGGTATCATTTTAAACAACATCAAAGGATTGATGTCTTGGAATTTATCCAGCAAAAGATATGTAAATCTTTTATTCAAAAAAAGGTAAGTAACTTCCTTGAAAGATATATTCATTGATAGGGAAATTCAGTACTTAAGGATATTAATTCTCCCCAAACTGATTAATTGAATCAATGAACTTGCCAAGCAGAATCCCAGTAGGCTTTTGTATGGAACTTGATAAATTGATTCAATTTTATGGAAAGGCAGAGAACCCCAAATAACCAACATATTCTTTATTTTATTTATTTTTATTTTTTTTTTAAGATTTTATTTATTTATTTGACAGACTGAGATCACAAGTAGGCAGAGAAGCCTACCTGAGATCACAAGTAGGCAGAGAGAGGAGGAAGCAGGCTCCCCGATGAGCAGAGAGCCCAATGTGGGCTTGATCCCAGGACCCTGAGATCATGACCTGAGCTGAAGGCAGAGGCTTTAATTCACTGAGCCACCCAGGTGCTCCCCAACATATTCTTTAATAAGAAGTCTCATGTGATAGCTGGGGTGGAGGGAGGACTCGGTGTTCTAGAAATTGATAACTGGTAATTGAGACAATGTGATGCTGGCACAGGGCTATGGAAACTGGTCAACAGAAAACGACAGAGTCCGGAAAATAGATGGGTAAAAATGTGTGAAGAGGAGAATTACCCAGAGCAGGTCCAGGCCAGGAGGCTCCAAGAGATGGGAAGTTACTAACAATAAGCTAGAGATAACCAGCCTCTTCTGCTTCTGTAAACAAGGGTCCCTCTGCAGGCTCCCCACACTACTGCTCCCTCCCAGTTTAAACCCATCACCAATGTTTTAGTGATTTACCAGACCAAAAAAAATAAATAAAAGAAGCATTCTTTACCAAATAACCTAACTTCCAGAAGGAAGCTCCCAATTCTCTTAATGTTAATGCTATACTAGAAGGAAAAACAACGTTAACTTGACAATGGCAAGACCTCCAATATCCTGTAGGTCCTCTTTAGCATGCAAAAGTTCTTTCCAAAACCTTCCTTTTCCTTACCTCCCCCTGCTTCCAAGTCTATAATTGGTCACTCCTCAGAAACCTGGGGCAGCAGCTCTTTCTGCCCATGGGTCCTGTCCCTGTGCTTTCAGAAAATCATCTTTTTGCCCCAAAGACGTTTCAAGAATTCTTTCCTGGCCATGGGCTCCAGACTCACCTAGATTCAAAAACCATCTGCAAGACTGCCATGACAGTTCAATAAAGAAGGAACACAGTTTTCAATAAATGGTACTTAGGACGGTTGATTGTGTATTAAAGAGAAAAATTGAAGAGAATTTCTCAATGACCTAGATTTTAGAGTTTTGTTTTGTTTTGTTTTGTTTTGAAGAAGCCAATGCACATCATAGGGAAAATATTAGTAAACTCAAGAATCTCTGATTTAAGTTCTGTTTATTAAAAGACAGGACAAAAATAATGAAGAAACAAGCCGGAGACTGGAACAAAAAAGGTGTTTTCAAGACATGATTGTCGAAAGATCAATATCCAGAATGTATGAAGAACCTCTTAAAATCAATGCAAAACAACAATCCAATAGAAAGTAAAATACTGCACACAAACAGGCATTTCACAGAGGGCAAAACACAAAAGGCCCATCAAGAGATGCTAGGGCTCATTAGTAAGCAAATTGAAACCACACCATCAGGCAAACCATCTCACAGCAACCATGGGTCCCAGATTTAAAATGAAGAAGTTTGGTTAGGTCTTAGCTAAGGTAGAGGCTGCTTTTAGGCAACCAGCTTGAGCAATGGACACCGAGTGAGGTGGAAGGCCCCACCATGACCCCAGGCGGAATGCAAACAGACCCCTTACGTGATCCAGCTCAAAACAGCTATAAACCTAAGCTAACCAATGGTTTACTTACAGCCGGGCAAAGCTACCAAAAAAGGAAAATGCCAGACATTCCCATGCCCCCTTAATTCCAGCCCCTCACCACTACTACCTCACAGACAGACTGCCTCTCCTTTACTGTCCTGCCCACCACTCCCCTGCAGAGTATTCTGCAAATTTCTATCTCCTTTTTTTTTCTGTCTGGGGTGAATTCTTTTCACTGCCCCTCAAGGCCAGCTGTTCACCCAATGCAGCTGCCCTGCAGCTCACAGGAACTTTTAAGGGCTGCCTTTAGACAGCAAATTGAGCAATTGTTTTTGGAAAGCCTTTTGATATTCCTTAGTAAATTTGAACTTGAAAACACACAATAACCAGCAACTCCACTCCCTGCTTTGCTTCTTAGAGAAACTCTTGCACTTTTCTAACAGAACACAGATGTAAGAGTGCTTGTAGCATTATGCATAATGGCAAAAAACCGGATACAAGTAAAAAGTTAAATTGATATAAAAAAATTGTATTGAAAATGAACCAGATGTAGCCAGCCACAAGCATCCATGTGAATGGATCTAAAAATATTATGTTAAAGAAAAAAAGAGGAACTCATGTAAGAACACATAGGGTATTAAGATCCCATTTATATACATTTTGAAAAAAAATCCAACTATTGTTTCTGGATACATACACACATATGTGGTAAAAATGTCAGAAAAGGAAAGTTAATTAAAAACTACATTTGGGATAGCAATTGCCTCTCGGGGAAGCTGGGAAATAATTACAAAACAGTACTGAGGGAACATCAAAGTACGGGCTCTGTTTTGTATCTTAAGCTTGAGGGTAGATACGAGTGCCTGTTTATTATTATTTTCAAACAGTTATATGTTAGCTGCATGTGCTATTGTGATATAATAAGAAATATATATATTTTGGTCTTCAGCCCCAGGATCCTGGCCAGAGCTCACAAAACCCTTGTAATGTCCTAAGAGCTAACAGAGATAGAAATAACTTTTGTTACAGTATTTGGTTTTGTCCCCAGTTCCTAATCCAGCTCAGGAGTTGAACAATAAAGGTGAAAGAAGCATCTTTCATTATTCAGACCAAACCCTTTACAACCACATTTGAGTTTATGTTAATGAAGTGACCTTTAAAAAAACTCTTAAGTGTGGGGGCTGGTTGCCAGGGGAACTAATCTCCTGATCAGAGGACTGGAATTTGTGGCCCTACCCGCCTCCACTTACAACTTCCAGGAGGGGAAAGGGGCTGGAGATGGAGTTCAGTCATCAATGGCCAGTAGTTTAAACAATCCTACCTATGTAATGGAACCTTCATAAAAACCCTACTGAAGGGGTTTGGAGACCTTACTGAGGTTGAACAAGAATGCATCTCTGTGCTGGAAGGTTGGCACACCCAGTATCTTCTGGAACAGAAGCTCCTGTGTTCACTTGGGACTCTTCCAGGTCTTGCTAGATATATCTCTTCATCTGGCTTTTCATTTGTATCCTTTAAAATATTTTCTGTAATAACTCAGTAATAGTAAGTAACTTGTTAACCTGTGTTCTGTGAATCATTCTAGCAAACAACTGAACCCGAGGAGAGGTCATGGGCAGCCCTGATTTATAGATGGCAGTCAGAAGTACAGATGACAACCTGGGACTTGCAATTAGCACCTGAAGTCAATGGCGGTCTTATGATTTTGGAACCCTCTTAACCCGAGCCGTCTATGCCACCTCCAGGTAGTCATTGTCCTAACTGAACTGCAGGACACCCAGTTGATGTCCATAGAGAACTGGAGACTTGTTTGGTATGCAAGCCCTCATATTAGTGCCAGAAGTTGTGAATGTAGAGAAATTGTGTTCTGCATTAGTCTGCTTTTTATTTATGACATTTCACAGTAAATTTTAAGTACCAAAGGTATAGTACTTATTGATTTTATTATAGAGCAAAATCTTGACAGTTGGGTATATTTGCAGCTAAGGTAATTAATGCCCTAAGAATATTTTTTGGAAGGTCTCAAGTGTGCTTATGGAACTTTGCCCTAGAGCTTGACCTCCTTCTTATTCATTGCCTGTGTCCATGTGATATTGAGAGCTCTCATCACTGTTGTGAAAGTATTTACCTTGCACAAGGTCAACGTATAAGCTATCGTCTAGTTGACAGCATCTTGAGCTAGTAGTGCTTAAAGTCCCTCTAGTGTGTGTCTTAGAATCTAGGACCAGGACTGCCTGGATGGTGAAGTTGGTTAAGCATCTGACTCTTGATTTCAGCTCAGGTCATGATCTCAGGGCTCTGAGACTGAGCCTTACATTGGGCTCTGTGCTCAGGGGGCAGTCTGCCTGAGACTCTCTCATTTTCCCTCTGTCCCTGCCCCTGCACATGCTCTCTTTCTCTCTTCCTCTCTAAAATAAATGAATAGGGGCCCCTGGGTGGCTCAGTGGGTTAAAGCCTCTGCCTTCAGCTCAGGTCGTGATCATAGAGTCCTGGGATCGAGCCCCACATCAGGCTCTCTGCTCAGTGGGGAGCCTGCTTCCCTTCCTCTCTCTCTGCCTGCCTCTCTGCCTACTTGTGATCTCTGTCAAATAAATAAATAAAAAACTATTTAAAATAAATAAATAAATAAATAAAATAAATGAATAAAATCTTTAAAAAAAAAAATCTAGGACCAGGCTAATGGAAAGGAAAATGGAACAAACTTTAGGGAATGAGGCCTTAGAATCATAGAATCATAGGGTGGGTAAGATTATTACCATATATATGACAGTGAGCTGCAAATATTTGAAGTCAGTTACATGAAACAGTAAGGAGATTTCTTCTGTATCGCTCCTGAGAAAACCTTTGCCGACTTGAGGGGAGCAGACTTTAGCTTATCATGAGAAAGAATTTTGTAAAATTTCGAATTATTCAACTAAAACTGAAAATGGGGTGACAAGCTCACTAACAAGTATGTTTTCATTCTGGCTGACAGCCCCACAGCCTCTATTTTTCAACCAGACCCTTAAAATTACTATCAATTATCCCAGAGACTAGGACATAGAAAAGCGAAGTTGTGTTTGTTTGTCATCATATTCCCATAAATTACCATAGGTACTATAAATTAAACAGAGCTAGCGAAAATAAGTTAAGTTTGATCCAAGATGCTGATCTGCTTTGCTTCAGGAAACAACATCAGTTCTTCCCCTTTTTATGAAAATATAATCCTTGGCTTATAACAGTTTGAGTCTCTGTTCCAATATCTCTGTTATATGTCTAAGTTTTCTGATCACAATCTGGGAGCGATATTGAAGATTTATTCAGAACCGTGCCTACTCCAGCAACAGTGTTAGAGAAAGTGGATTAGGAACTGCTGAAAAGACAGATGCTGCAGAGGTCAGACAAAAAAGGAATGCAGCCCTTGAGGAAAGAAGGATGGTAATTTCCAAAAGTCATGCCATTTCAAATGTTAATATGACAACTAATGCATATGAACTACTTCACCAGCTCAGGGTACAAAAATGCCATTTACTCTTACTGCTGCAGGATTTTGTGTCCCCTTAGTGCCCAGCATTCTTGGTCATATTGCTTTGAAGAATGAAGAGATAGACCAGAAAGTGGTAGGCAACAAAGCGAACTTGACTGAACAAGAGTATAAAGCTCCCAGAGAGGGAGGGGAGCCTAGTGGTTGCCCTCAGAGTTTCTAAGTTTGGGGGGTTTTATGAGCTCTTTTGTAGAACTTTCTTAAGCAATCAGGGTGTGCTGAGTCATGCCAATCAGGACTTTGGTCACATATCTGTCTACCTATTAGGTTCCTATCTACGAGCTGATGATCCTTTTTTTGCTGACATCTGGGGGCTTAGGTCTAACCACCCCTTGCCAATGATAGTGACAGATATTTTTGTGGTTAATTGTCTTATTTTAGGACATTTTGCAGAAGTCGTTTCTGGAAAGGCTGCAAAGCAGAACGTTAGTGGGGTCCTGTCTAAGCTGCAAAACAGAATGTCAGTGATGTTTTATCTTATCTATCCTGACTCTAAAAAACAAAAATCTAAAATTTTTTTTAAATTTTATTTATTTATTTGTTAGAGTGAGAGAGAGAGAGAGAGAGCACAGTCAGGCTGAGTGGCAGGCAGAAGCAGAGGGAGAAGCAGCTCCCTGTGGAGCAAGGAGCCCGATGTGGGACTCATCCCAGGACACCGGGATCATGACCTGAGCCGAAGGCAGATGCTCAACCGACTGAGCCACCCAGGCATCCCTTGACTCCATATTTTCTTGTTGGAGACCTTGGCCCTGACTACTTAATTGTCCAACTAACTCCTAACATTGCTTCCTTGGGTTATTGTTCAAATCCCCTGAATTGTTAGTGGAAAACATAGAGTCCTTCTTGAGGCCTTTCCTAATACCACACTCAAACTGTCAAAAACAAACAAACAAAAAACAAGCCCTGGGGATTGACAACTGGTCTGTTGGAGGTGAGGAGGGACAGAAACAAACCTGCCTCTAAATTCAGGTTTCTGATTTTCTGCTGCTTCTTATTGCCACAGGGTGTTGTGTGGTCTTGCAAAAGTGTGTCCTCCTGCCCTGTTGCTCTTATGTAGTTGTCAATGGTGACTCACACATGGAACTTTCTCTACATAGGAGCCGAGCATCAGTTCTCAAAATGACAATACCATGCCAGGGTAGTTAGATCTCCAGGAGTGTGAGACTCAGTGCTATTCTGAAACAAGCTCTCATGTCAAATTCATAAGGCCCTTAACCCTAAACCAGGTTCTTCAGCTCAGTTCCCCTCTGCCATTTTAAGCATGTGGTCTGAGGCATCTGGGTGGCTCGGTCGGTTAAGCATCAGACTCTTGATTTTTGGTTCATCAACTCAGTGTTGTGAGATCAAGCCCCACATCAGTCTCTGTGCTGAGTATGGAGCCTGCTTAGGATTCTCTCTCTCGCTCTCCCTCTGCCCTTCTCCCCAGCTCTCGTGGGCTCACTAGCTTGCTCGCTCTCTCTCAAACAAAATAAAACAACAACAAAATATCATGTGGCCCTCTGGTCACCTGGTGTTTATTCCTACAGGGCCTTCCTGATGAACCTGAAATGTCCCCTGAGTTTGAATCTCAGAAAGTATCAGTTAGATCTTTTCAGAAAGCACTTCTTCTTCATATCATGTGGAAATTTATCATCTAGCACATCTGCTTCTAAATTCCCAGAGGGTTCCATTTTATCTTCCCCTAGGTCCAGGAAGCTTCTTCACCCTATAGTTCCATATTCCAGGAATCCCCCTGAAGCAATTCTTCAAACAACAAAGATGTCACCCTCAACACAGGATCCAGGTACTGTCTCCTGGAAAATAAATGGTCCAGTTGCCCCACTTAGTATCCACCCTGTTTTAGGCATAAAGTTAAATGTGGCTATAACCCAGATGAACAAGGGACATTATAAGGTGCCCCGCTCCTGCTTGAAAACAAATGGATGCTCTAAAAAGAAGCTCCATGGATTCGTCTCCAAAATCATTGAAGAGTAAAGCCGATGGTCACTGTAGCTTTCTTGAGCTGTATTACCTCTCATGTCACTCTGGACAACTCTAAAATCATTTGTTTTTTCTAGTCCAAATCTTCTCATTTTATTTTCACCAACCTTTTATTTTTAGAATTCAAACATACAGAGAAGTTATAAGAAAGTTTAACAAAACAAAAACCCATACACCCATCATGTAGATTCACTAATGTCTCTCTGTCCCATTGATGTTTAGTTAATTCCAGACATTATATTTCATGTCCAAATATGCCAAGATATTTCTCCTAAGAATAAGAATATCCTTCTATATAACTACTGGCTACACAGTTGTCTCCCTCAGGAAATTATATCCATGCAAACTAATACCTATGATATGTACTATATTCAAATTCCTCCATTTTTTTTT
>ML101649.1:18915-42657 GCA_003697995.1 Taxidea taxus jeffersonii
TTTTTTTTTTTTAAAGATTTTATTTATTTATTTATTTGACAGAGAGAGATCACAAGTAGACAGAGAGGCAGGCAGAGATGGGGGAGGGAAGCAGGCTCCCTGCTGAGCAGAGAGCCCGATGCGGGACTTGATCCCAGGACCCTGAGATCATGACCTGAGTCGAAGGCAGCGGCTTAACCCACTGAGCCACCCAAGCGCCCCAAATTCCTCCATTTTTAAAACCTTTTCTCTGTCCAACCAAGGAGTTTTCATGTCATGTTTCTTTAGTCTTCTCTAACTATTAAGTAGTTCCCATTGTTGATATTTTTCCAGCTTAACTTAGATATAACTGAAATACAACATCATATAAGTTACATGCTCAAGATGATGATTTTATACACTTACAGACCATGAAATGATTACCACCGTAGTGTTGCTGACACCTACATTATGTCACATAATTACCATTTCTTGTTTATGATAAGAACATTTAAAATTGGGTGCCTGGGTGGCTCAGTTGGTTAAGTGACTGCCTTTGGCTCAGGTCGTGATATTGGAGTCTTGGGATGGAGGCTCCGTGCTCAGTAGGGAGTTCTGCTTTCTCTCTCTGACCTTCCCCCTCTCATGTTCAATCTCTCTCTCTCATTCTCTCTCTCCCAAATAAATAAATAAATAAAATCTTTAAAGAAAAAGAACACTTAAAATTTACTTTCTTAGCAACTTTCAAGTATATAATACAGTATTATCGACTATAGTCACCATACTGTACATTATATCCCCAGAACTTATTTCTCTTATAACTGGAAGTTTATTCTCTTTGGTCATTATCTCCCCATTTCACCCAACCCCTTACCCCTGGGAAGCAGCACTGTACTGTTTCTATGCACTCTGCTTTCTTAGCTTCTACAAATAAGTGGTATCATACAGTATTGGTCTTTTTCTAATTTATTTCACTTAGGATAATATCCACAAAGTCCATTCATGTTGTTGCAAATGGAAGGATATCCTTTTTTCTTGTGGTTGAATAATATTCATTGTATATATATCACATCTCCTTTATCCAATCATCTATCAACAGACACATAGGTTATTACCATATTGTGGTTATTTTGAATATGCTACAATGAATATGGGTGTACACATTACTGATATTTATGAAGAGCTCAGTCCTATTTTTTTGTAGAATGTCCCTTTGTATTTGGCTGATTCTTCTCTCACAATTAGATTCAGATTAGACATTTTTTAGCAGTTCAGTTATGTTATTTGTTAAACATCCTCTTTAACTATCTTTGTTTCTCCCAAAATACCTTAAGGCAGCCTCCACATCTCTGGCTCTCTCCAGGACTGCATTATGATTTCTGTGGACCCTGAGCACTTGCCCCTTTGCAGAAATATTAAAAGTTTTGTTTTGTACTGTTTTGGTATAAAGGTTAATATCATCAGTCTGAATTCACTATTTTGTATTCATTATTATTCATTTTTTTCTTCTGATTTTAACAGAAACTAAATTTACAGCATCCTATGAGTCCCTGAAAATAAGGCAGTCCCAAAGCACTCTCTCTTCCTTGTTCCAAGTGTTGCTCTCTCTTTCCCTTTCACCAAATCTGCAGGCTTACTAGCTTTCCATCTTACTCTTCCTTTACAAGGTATAGACGCCCAAGAACATTTTTTATCGATACTCCGGGACTGCCTGAAACCTGGGGTTTCTTCCAAACTAATCTGAGCTGCCATTTGGTTAGCACTTACTATGTCCCAGGTACTCAGCAAAACACCATATATCATGTCCTTAAATCACCACAAAAGCTCCCATTAGAGGCGTACTATTGTTCCCAGGATACAGATAGAGCAGCTGAGGCTTTCAAAGGTTTCAGTAGCTGGCCCAAGCTCTACTGTCAGAGGAGGTGGGCAGGATTCAGACCAGATCCATCTCACTCCATGTCCCAGGGCAGCCTCAGCTCTTGCCTGGAGACAGGACAGTAGGGGAGGAAGTGGGTGGGTCAACAGGAAGCTGTTCTTGCTGTTCTCTCTCCTTTGGCAGAGGGGAGGTGCAGGCAGCCTGTCCTCTCTCCATTTCTTCCTGCCAGGTGCTTGGACATGCCAGGTCCTTAGAGATTGTTTGGATAAATTTCCAAAGGAGAACAGAAAAGCTTTTTGCTCACCTAAATTCTGTCATGTATGCACAACCCATTCCGTGCCCTGTCTCAGGTTCTGCCTATAAAACAGTATGTTCTGACTGACACAATAGACATTAACAAAGCAGGCTCTAAGTGCTAATAGACACCTCTTACTGCCAGCACTAAATACAATATTCTAGAATGTGTCAGCATTCTAAAGTTCTAAAGTTTAAGTTATAAAATGAAAACCTTTTAGGTGGGGAAAAAACAAAGACAACTGAAATACAAACAAACCTATGTCCTTTTAATTATTTTTTGAAACAGGCTTAAAATTTTCTGATGCTCAGTTGGACCCTTCAGCCGTCATTCGACAAACTAGAGTTTTTTTGGAGAAAAGACGCATTTCTGGACTTGGGGGAAGTACATTTGTCAAATTCCCTCCTGCCCATGGAATAAAAGCTCAGGATACAGTGCTTCATTTCTCAATAAGAAAGAAAGCAAGGCCCTTGATTTTTTATTAGGTGTGCGCCCAGGCTCCCTTATGAAACAGAGATAAGAGCAGAGTGCGTCTCGGTGAGTAATCGAGCTCTGTTCATTAGCTGACTGAGGCCGTGGCCAGCAGCCAACACAGCATCAAGTAATAAAAGCAGTGGCTGTGTGGGCTGGAGGTAAAGGTGTCTGAGGGGAAGGCTGTGACTAGGTCTCCACTAATCACTGTTTCATCAGTGCCTCACAGTGGGACCTTCCGCGGGCATGCTTAGGTTCCCACTCACACAGACTTCAAGGCATCTGTCCAAGAGGATGGGGATTGTGTCTGAAAACCCTTAAGCTACATTCATTTATAACCCCAAGTATGAAATAAACATGAATCCATACCGATAGAAATAAATGACTGAATAAACAAAGAATGAAGAGAAGAGACATCTCTTCCTTATAGAAGAATTCCAAATACTACTCCCCCATCCAGGAGATGGAGCTTAATTCCCCCCAACCCCATTCCTCAGGGATGGGCTAGACATAGTCACTTGTTTCCAAATAATAGAGTAGGGAAGGGGAAAATGGTACCTTTGTGGGTACTTTTGAAGGTACCCTTGCAGACCTGGGAAATACTTGTTCAGCCAAGGGAAGGTTCCCATCACCAGGGATGTCACATGAATATCATGTACTCCCTGATCAAAGTGACAGGAATGGGACTTCACCTCTGTGATCTTCATTCAGAACCCAGAGTCCCAGTCTCCAAGACCTCAGACAGACCAGATTCTCTGGATCACTGGCCAGTCCTCCTCAAGACTGTGGAGGTTCCGAAAGAAAAGGAGAGCCTGAGACCCTGTCACAGACCTGAGGAAACTCAGTAGATGTGAAGACTAAATGCAATGCTGTGCCCTGAACTGGATCATGGAAAACCTGTGGTTTCCTTAACAGACTCATATGTCTTACAAATACATCATGAAGATGTTAGATGTTGATGTTGGGGATCCCAGGTGAGGGGTATACAGAAGCTCTGTGCTATTTTTGCAACCTTTCTGCAAATTCAAAATTATTCCAAAATTAAAAGTTATTTAAAAAAAAACTAAGTTTACTCATTTACTCCCTAGGAAAGGAGTAGATTATTAGGGATATATACTTCTTTTTTAAAATTTTTTTATTAACATATAATAGGGATGTATATTTCTTGGTGTATTGTATAATCTAATTCACAGTTTGATTCCTCCTCCCCACACTTGACCTAGTTTTGCAATATGGCTTTGGTATCTAGAGTTTTCATTCTTTATATGCCTTTTGAAATCAAATGCATGCTGTTGATCATCTTGGGACAGCTAAGCTATGCACAGCCTGAGACTGGAGGGCAAGCCTAAAGAGCAGATTGAACTTTCAATCTTAAAGCATTTTAATATATTCTAGCTATGAATGGCTCTCTGCTTAGGGCAGCAACCCTATTGACAAAGGCTAACGGTCAGGAAGGGAAGGGAAGAGCATGTTAGGAAAATGCTAACCTGTTCTGGACCCAGGACTCTCCCTGCCTTCCAAGAGACCCTCTTCACAGGGTAAAAACGGACTGGAGTGGCAAGAAGAAGAAAGGAGCATGGCAAACTGGTGTGTTCCTACCATATCCCAGGCCTGTCTTAACATAGCCTCCTAGCTTGACTGTCACCAACACCTTGACTCTAATTACCTGGAGCTCTGTATCCCCAATGCAGATTTTCTCAGCTTCCTCCCTTGACAACTGCTGCCAATGTCCTAGAGGTGGTGGGAGCCAGGGCTCCCAGCTCCTATTGCCACAGGGGCTAAGGGACAAGGTGTGATTCTGCAGCCAGAATTGAAGAAACTTTTTTTCCAGAAACAACTGGAAACTTAGCTTTTTTGGCACCTTAACATGGCATTATGCTTTCTCACACATTAACAGATTAATCTGCATAGGTTTAAGAAAATAAGCACCATTCCATTGCACTATTTCTCTGTGGAAATCATTTCAAATTCTGAACATCAGCTTCTAACAGATGATTTGGAACATTTAGAAGTTGGGAATTGCTTGATCAAATAAAATCATCAGCCCCGATGAATGTGGAAGATATAAACCTTAGTAGGAAAAATAAAGATCAACTCAATTTCAAGTAGAATTTAAGATGAAAAGAGAAAAGAAAATGGAATCAGAATAGGGTAAACCATGTGAGATTAGCTCTCCCCGACTAAATGATGCAGAAACTCCCAGGCCCTGGTTGAGTTAGGTGACATTCCAAGGCAAAGACGTCATCAGGTTGAGCATGTATCTTTCATATGTATTGCAGAGGTCAGGAAGCAAGACTTGAAATAATTTGGCACTTGACTATCATGGTGCCCTCTTTCAAAATGGAAATGACTATCTTTGTTTTCCATCATGCACTGCAACAGTGATTCACACATTTTTCATGAGAATTGAATGGGTATACAAATACACTCCTAGGGGCAAAGGGAAGAGCAGAATTTGAATGCCATTATGAGCTTTCTTTAGAAGAAAATACCATAAAACGGTCCCATTCACAGTCCCATAACATTGATATATACTTGGGAATGGGAATATTCTTTATTTCACTTTGCCATGAAAAGCAACTCACAGCTAAGGAAATTGTCTTCATTCACCAGATACCTCCTTTTAAATGTCTGTTAACTTTTAGGCTTCCGAGCTACTCTTTTTTGTAGTCAACTGATCAGTATCTTCTCACAAGCTATAGGCCAAAAACATAGCACTGTATCTGATGGAAAATTAAAATGCAACTGATTTTTGGTGAAGAAAAGAGGTAACAGCTTCCAACATGGAGCTGGGACTGTATGTCAGAAAGCCTCCATTCTAGCCATTTCGGTGTCTAAGCTGCTTCAGAGTCAGGGAGGTGACTAGGAAATTGGGATTTTAAGAGCTGATCTTCTGATCTGCTGTCTCCACTAAGGTGCAAATACGTCTTCTATGTTGGAAAATCATCAGGTTTTCTCTGCTGCCCACTGACCATCAGAAGGTCTGCAATGGCCTTGGTCCACTGCAGTGAGCTAGGAGCTGGGCCCATCTGCATAGCAGAGAAAATCTTACATCTTGTATTCAGGTAGGTGAAGAAACCAATTTCTCAAAAATCTTGCATAAACCTGATTTGCACTTGAATGTGAGTTTCCTGAAGCATTCTTTCCAATAGAAGGATTAGGAAATCATTGGAAAAGTCCTTTTTACATCTCTCAGCCCCTGGATCTTTCTACCCACCAGCTAAGCTGTTGGCCCATGGATGTTCCTGGTACTTGAGTCCCCTCAGGGATTGTGGTCTCTCTGAGGTCTAGGCTAAGAGGTAAAGTGAGAGGCCTGTTTGAATAGAAGAGTATAATCAGAATTATTTTTTCTAATCAGGATTTTTTAATATCGTGATGCCTGCCAACATGCATTTGGGGGAATGAAATACCTCAAATTCAGCTCACATGTGAGCTTGTTCAAAATTTTATATAATCCAAGTGTCTCTCCACAATGCAACAGATGTAAATTCCCTCTCCTACTTTGTGCCTCACCACTAACAATCCACTTCATACAATCACAACAGAGACTGTTAATAGGAGAGGACACTTTCAGCATATAACTTGGTGTTTAATCTGGTGAGTATGTCTTCCTCTGGGGACACTGAATATATGATAATATGTATATGCATATAATGATTATTTCATTTCCCAGTGTCAAGGATTCTATGAATCCTCTATGCCCATATTTTCTGTAAAAAAAACATTTCCTGCCCAGTAGGTCCATATCATTCATGGGATTTTTAAAAAGGTCTTTTCACCAAAGTCCAAGAATCACTATTATAAGGCACATCTATACTAGTAATTTGCTTAAGTCTATGTAATATTTGTGACACACAGGCACACACATATGTGAAACTGTGTAACTCCTTAGCACATATATGTCTTCAATTTAATTGTTAAGGAAAGCTGTATGCATTCAGTTCTCTACTACAGGATTAGTTCCCAGTAATTCTCTATTTTCCTTCTGAAATTTTAGATTTAAAGATCTATTTTAGGTATGGTTCTTTGTTTAAGATTTTATTTATTTATTTGAAAGAGAACCTGAGAGAGAGAGAGAGAGACAGCGAGAGAGCTAGCGAGTGCATGCGCACAAGCGGGGGGGGGGGGGGGGGGGGGGGAGGGGGGGGGGAGAGAGAGAAGCAGAATCCCGCTGAGCAGGGCCCATTGTGAGGTTCCATCCCAGGACCCTGGTATCATGACCTGAGCTGAAGGCAGATACTGAACCAACTGAGCCACCCATGTATGTTTTGGGAACATGGGAGTCATGTATGTTTTGGGAGCGATATCTATATCCATCCTTTGAGGAGACAGTGAAGGTTAAAGCAGATGAAAACCACAGCAGGTGTTTGCATCTCCTAGTTCAATGTGAAGTGCCAGGTGTAGAACCTGCATTAGGGAGTTATGGAGATCACAGATAGATACCCCAAGCCAGGCTGAGATGAAGTCAGCATTCTTATATGGGGAAAGAGCAGAAGTGGAGGATGTCCACAGTTCCTGAAACAGGAGGACTGGGTTTGCTCAGAAAGTGCAAACTTGCTTCCTTTTCTGGCCATCTGCAGATGCCACAGCCTTCCCTGTCCTGTTTAAAGGTGCTGCCTATCTTTCAATAAATCCTCATGAACCAAATCAGATGTTAGCTTGGCATCTTGACAAAGTAAGTTCTTTGTGGGACGGAGAGCAAGCATTCTTATACCACCTCCAAAACATGTGCAGCAGTAAAACTGGGGTATTAAAAACTAAACAAAACAAACAAACAAAAACCCCAACGTATGAACTGAATAAAAAGTACTAATTATTTTACAGATATTACTTACTTGGCACGATAATATTTCACTGGTCCTTGACCATATTTCTCAGTCTCCAATTCCTAGACTTAGTTGCATGTATGGGGCTGAGCATTTTCTACAAAGAATTGAGGAGAAACTAAGTACATAAATATAAAATAGAGTAACAGTAAAATTAACAGGTAAATAAAAAAATTTAAATCCAGATCATGAAAGCACATGAAAATATAGAACAAATTTGTGATGAATTTGTAAAATTTTCAAAACTACACTTAATGACTTTGGATAATCATCACTGAAGCTGGTTCTAAATAGAATATATAGATATAATTAATGACATTTCAAAGAAAATACTTCAAATTTCTAGACTCCAATGGAGGAACGATCCTTTCTAAGACATCATTTAATCTTATCTTTTAACTTGTTGAAAACTTCCTTAATTTATAAATGAATTATTCATAAGTTACATTCAGCATCATTGATCTTAAGCCCACCCTCGAAGGAGGCCTTAACTAGGAATTAATAATGTAAATGGTTTTGAATATATCAGACATAACTTTGATGTCAGTTAGTTTTACGCAGAAGGGCATTCTAGTCAAAATACCTTTGAGGAAAAAATGTTCTTGGCACAATACTAAACACGTAAGAGCTACTCTAATTATGTTTAATATTTTTGGCACAGTGTCAAATTCCTGTGGTATTCAAAATTACAGTGGAAAGGTTTTTTCCAAAGAGGTTTCTAAAACAAATAAAGCCTATACACAACAGACATGCACGTACTGCTCTAACTTGATGTGGAACTCGAGGTCCCTCAGTCCAGGCAGGAAGACATGAACCCTGCCTGAAGTTAACTCCCTGGGACAGATCAGAGGAGAGCCAAGGAATGCAACCACAAGATACCTAGTACCCAAAGGATTCTGTGAAGTCAGGTGTGATTTGGGTAACTGTAGGCCCTTGAAGATCCCAAATGGCACCAATGGCAGAAAATCTTGCTCGTGGTAGCACTCAGGAATCACTTATTAATTCATTGATTGAGTCATTCAATCATTCAGCAAATGTCATTTGGAAGCCTGGCTGTTTTCCAGTCCTGGGGAGACATTCTGCCTTATGAAGATTTCAGTCTCATGGGAGAGAAAACAAGCCATTACAATATAGGGTAATAAATACTCTGATAAAGAAATCGGTTCAAATTTTGGCATGGAGACCAAGAAAGAAGTCTTCTCATAGGCCTGGTGAGGCATAGATTGGGCACGTGGACATGAAAACCAACCATGTGGTTACCTAGTAGTACCCAGACTCATAATGGCAGCCAGACCATTAATAGTCAAATGACTGCTAGCAACATAATAGCTTTGTGATCTCAACTCTTAACTCTGGGCCCTACAAGGTCATGGTCTAAAGTTAAAGAAGAATAGTGATGACCATTAATTATGGATTGCCAGCCACAATAATTGCTACTTATTAGCACCAGTTTTGCATCAGGAATTAGGCTAAATGGTCTAAAAGCATCATTAGTTTACAGCATTATATGGCCAGACACAGTGCTAGAAATTTATTATGTATTATTTCTAAAACTTTTAACAACCCTGTAAGATAGTTATCATTGGCCTCATTTTCCAAATGGGAAAACAAATGATAAATATGGTTCAATAACTTGCTCCAGCTTGTATGTGAGAGATTCAGGATTCACTCCTGGCATATACATCCTAAATTAGTGCTAAATCCCCTCATGAGACTGTATTGTGCTACAAATATGTCTCAAGCATAAATGAGTCAGAACTTGGGGTTAATAAAGCCAGCTGCAGGCAAATCCTGGAGAATTCAAGAGAAATTATTTGAAAGTGGACACATATATGTCAAGGATGTGTGATTCAACTAATAGTAGTGTTGATGACAGAACAATAATAACAACTCAAATTTGATGGACATGTATTAGGTACCAGCCATAGGTGATAGCAAACATTTAGTGTTTTCACCCAACTGACATCTATTGTCCTTTTTGCTGAAAACAGAAACTCAGAAACCCTCCCTTTTCCTGACTCTATTTACACCAGGTGAGATCCATTCACCTACTTGAATTAAAACTCTGGGGCATGAGCTCACGAGGCAGAGCTAGCTACATAACATCATTCGTGGTGTTTTCAGAGTTGCTACATAACCCAGATCAGACCAGTATCATCCCCAGTGCTTTTCTGGGTGTTATCTGCAAAAATACTTGTGCTGGACAGATATAATATCCAACATGCAACTGTACCTCATCACCTTTGAGAACAGTCTGCTTGAGAAAGACACACAAAATAAAATGGAACTCAGAGATAGAAAGAGAAATTCCCAATGATACGAGACCACACTTGAAGCCATCCTACCCTTAGATTTTTCAGCTAAATTGAGTCAATAATTTTTCATTTAAGCGAATCCAGCTCAGATTTGGTTTCTGACCTTTGCCACCAAAAGTTCCCTGTAATACTCCATTCTAACAGTGTGCATGCATTAGTTTATATAATTACATTTAATTGTTGTAACAGCCATCTAAACGTCGATTATACCTTGTACGGGGTGGGATATACCCAGGCCTAGGTCAAAGTCAATGATCTGAACAAATGTCTACTCCCACCATCTCCTTTTTCTCCTTCTTACTGTAGTGTCAGAATATTGTGTAATAACTATAGTCAGCATTGCTATGCTAATTGGCATATCTAATTTTTACCACTTTGGGTGTTCTTTAACTTAAAAATACCAGTGTTGTTGCTTGACAAATTAGCTCTAAGTCTGGTAATTTCCCTGAAGCCCTGATCCCATGATGTTAGCTCTTTGTTGTACAACATGACTTCTTGTCTGAGTTTCTCTTCCCCACCAACCCTGTTCACTGGGATTCCTGTCTCCAACATGGGGTCTGTTGCAGTAGGACCTGAGAAGTCCTCAGGGCAAGCAGAAATAAATAGAAACATTACCAACTGGAGTGTACAAACTAGCAAGTAGTAGGAATGAATAAACTACATGGACCTGGGCACCTTAAAAATTCACCCAGATGAGTAGATTCTGGCCCTAGACCATGAGTAAAACACTCAAGAAAAACCAATGAAAAAACTGATTTGAACTCAAGAATCCTATAGGATCTTGGTAAAGATAATGATGAAACCACACTTGTAGGCCCATTGTAGGGCAAAATTATAGGGCAAACTCCAGATTGCAGAGCATTTGCAAGACTGCTGTGAAACATAACTTCTGTTGAAGGCAAAGTCACAACTCCATACTACAAATACTACAACACATATGGAAAGAAAATCCTGAGACTTATAACTGGGATTCTTGATATTCATAGAAATAGAAATAGGCCAACAGAAAAAGACTTAAAGCATATGCAAAATACTTAAAGAGAAAACATGATTTATATATAATAGAAACAGGAGGTTATAAAATAATAATGAACCAAGTAAGGAACCAAGGGAAAATGTATGGTTATTGAAACAGAAAGTTAATAAAAAATAGACATGTTAATCAATAAAGGTGACAAAGTGGAAAGGGACTCCATTGAGTGTAACAGAGACTCCAGGACCATGACTAAAATGGAAGCAAAATGAATAGAAATTAAAACATTGGAGGGAAAGTAGACTGAGACATTTTAACTTATATCAAATAGCTGGATCCAAGAGACAGTAAGTGGAAAGGTAATGTTTTGGGAAATTAAGGAGAATTTAAAAAAAAAAAAGGAGGAGAAGGAGAAGAAGGGAGAGAGGGAGAAAACAGATTAGGAATCAGGATGTCAACTGTGTCTTCAGACAGTTTTTTTTTTAATATCAAAACCTGATTGGTTCTCACATCTATAAAATGTCATGATTGCCTCTGAACTTCACAACTTACTTGGCAAACAAATGGCAGTATTCTGTTACTGATTTTTAGTTTACTTAACTGCCATTGATATTTCGTATCCTCTTTCTCCTACTCTATTTGATTGCATATTCCATGCTGAAGATTCTTCTTGTTCCCCCCAGCCTCACCAAACAAGCATTCATCATCAGTAGATTGTTGCTTCACTGACATGACAGTGATACACACATACAGGCACACTGACACGTTTGGCTGTCCATGTCCTTAACCAGGGTATCCAACTTTCTATAGTGTATTAATCATGGTTTGTTAGGTGATTCTGGGGTAGTAATCAGCCTCCAAATCCCAGTAGCTTAAAGCAAGCGATATTTATTTCTAACTCTCCCCTTACGTCGTTTGCAGGCCAGATGACAGCTCTGCTCTGCACAGTCTTCTCTAGGATGTAAGTTACTTCACAAGCCACCATCTTGAAATGTATTAGTCAGAACCAAGGAAAGAAGACAGTAATGCAGATCCCACCCTGACATGTAAAGCTTGTACTTCCATTCATATTTCCTTGGTCAGACAAATTACATGACCACACCCAACTCCACAGGGCCAAGAAGGGTCGCCCTACTATATAATTAGATGGGGAACCGGAAATGTTTGGTGACCAGCTCTAATAACTGCCATATAGTGGTAGAATCATTTCCCTCATCAGGTTTTGAGGAACATTCTGAGACAGTCTAGCTTAATTTCTTCCTGGATCTGTTTTCTACAACAGAGGCTGTCATTTTTTACTTTTTCAGAGAGTCAACTCTGCTTAGAAACCTCTTTTCAGCCTGACACATACCAAAAGATGTCAACTCCCCTTGGCAATAAGCAAACAGGTCATCTTTTCCACCTGGAGAGAGGGTATTGTCAGGGAGAAGGATTCCTTTCATTCTTTCAAGACTAACCTGTGATTTAGAAAACACAAATAGTGTCTCAATGAAATATTCTACCATATGAGATTCTCAATAACCTTCTACACATTGCTACAAAAAATCCATAAAATGCTTTATGAAGGTTTACCATTTGTTAAGGTATCAGAGCATACAACCAAGTTTTGAGTAAAAAATAATTCTTATCTCCTTATCAATGAAATATAAAACTGCAATTTATATTCTGGATTTCATTAACTTATTATACTTTAACTTTTTTCAATTATTAATTAAGGTATATATGAATACATATTGTTTATTTGTGGTTTGTTCTTTATGGATTTAGAGGCATATAAATCTGATTTTAAATGTTGGCACTGCCTATTACTAGCTCAGTTATCTTTGTGAGTTACTAGATCATGCTGACACTCATTTTCTTCAGTTAAACAACTGGAATGGTAATATTCTTCTAGGAGGCTTTGAGAGGATTAAATGAAGCAATGTCTGTTTATAAAATGTCTGGCACAGTGCCTGATCCAACACACAGTTAATATTTGGACTCCTCTTGCCTTCCATCTTGCTCAGGCAAGACTGTTCTACCCTATTCAGATTGCATCCTGAAATAGGATGCCTACAATGTGCATTTCTTCTTTTAACTAATCACAGAGAATAATGAGTAATTACAGAATATAAAAGTAGAATAAATAAAATTCTTGACGACAGTTGGTTGGCAGAATGGCAGTAATTCAATGCAAAACTTAATTCTGTAGTTTATAAATTCCCCATGATGATTGTCTCTAGGGTTCTTAAATTGTATCCTCCTGGAAATCCACATAAATGCAACAGGAATGCAGGGTTTAGGAATCAGGGATGCATAATCTCCTACTCAGATTTCCACCACCCTGTACATGTGAGAGGTAACCAAGCACCTGGGGCTCACAGGGACAAGCACCTGATGGTTTTTGCTCCATGCAGCTATTGACCTTTCTTATGTTGAATTCCAGGTGTGTCTTTTTTCTCTTTCACACACTTTATTCATGTTCATTTCTTCTTCCTCTCTCTGTCATCTCTTTTTCTGTCTATTGCACTCCTTCCTGCCTCCCTCCTCTTTTTACCATATTTCTATTTATAGATATATTTCCCCAGTTTTTTCTCTTGCCATTTATGATTCGGGAACTTATTAATCATTTGTTCCACACCCCCACCTAATTGCCACTCTTCCCTCAATTCTATTCATTACTTATTGAGAATAGTAAGACTTGCCTTAACTTTTAGATTCATATAATTGTCCCAGGATCAGAGGTCAGCCACCCTTTGTCCTCTGCATGACCTTTTCAATAGCAATCTTTGTAGATGAACATCTCTTCCAGAGCCTGCCAATGGAAAAAATCCCCTTTTTTCAGAGAGCATATCATGGCATTGTCAGGGAGCTCTAATATTTGGAAAGACCTTCCTTCTATTTGCACTAAATTTACTTCCACATTATTTCTGCTACCTTGCCTCAGTGAGGTATATTGGAGGCCTCTTCCTCATGAGCCTTCTAGATATTTGGAAATACCAGTATTAACTGTGTTTTCTGTGGCTGCAGACACACATTCTCAATTGTTTGCTTATTACTCTGCCCATGAGCAGAACCTGTGAGTATAAATTTGATGCTCGAGCTCTGGATCTTGGCCTATACTTCTAGCTCTGCCTCGCCACACCATATGCTGAAAGAATGTTTAACAGGCATCTGTCATCCACAGAACTCCAAATGGGTTCAGAACACAGATAACCCAAGGGAGAACTTTTTTCTGGCTTGTTCCCCAAAGATGCAACATCAACCTACAATTATGAGAGACCGAATATACAAATGAACAATGGCCAGACCATATATAAAAAATAGAGCTCTAATGCCAAATCTTTAGCAACAAATTCAGGAAGCCAGCATGTCAACTATATTAGCAAGCCAGGAAGCCAGTCGGCTATTCTCAAGTCAGACAAATAGGATGTCTGACCATTCTCTCTAGTAATAATTCAGGGAGCCAAACAATAACCCCTATAACAATTGACCCCAAATGGCCAAGACTTGATTAATAATTGATAGCTTCCTTAATTGTTATCTCCACTTTTAACTTAGGATCAACCAGAAAAAGCCAAATTATGTATGACAAACCAATCATGGAGGATACCGCATCTCTAGCCAATAGCCTCCAAATGAGGCATATGTGAAGCCTTCTTTTTTGTTCCTCTATGAGGCTTTCCCCCTCCTCCACCTGCCTTTGGATCACTGTGAAACAAAGAAGATAGTGGTTGACTCCTCAGTCATAACAATCTCTGAATACATAAGTTTTCTTGTTTCTCAGTTGGTTAGTCTTCATTTATTTCCAGAGGTAGGAGCTTAATGGAGTAAAGTGGTGATTTTTCTATGATAGAGATCCAGTTTTTACATGGGAGCAGTGCACCAGAGAGACAAAAATCATTTCTAATTAACACAGAGGAGCATATAAGGATTCATATGGACAGGACCCTCAACTCTCTAGCTCTAAGTCTAGAAGACCACATAGCTGCCATGCTAGATCCTTCTTATGGTCTTTGTGCCCAGTTTCCTGATTCTCTTGGAATCCTCATCTGAATTTAGGCCACAATAAAGAGTCATGCAGAGAAAGAATCAAACGTGGCATTCTTCCCTATTTTCGAAATGCCTGTTGAAAATGATTCCCTTGCCCCATCTTATCCCAGAATATTACTGTTATTAGGTGCCAAAAAGAATCTACATCAGTTTAATTTCCAGTTAAAAGAGAAAGCACATGGTGAACCAGCTATTTAATCTGCAATCTTCAACTTTTGGAAAGTCAGTAAAAGATCTTTTTCTTTTTGCTTTTTTTTCTATATAAATGTATCACCACAAATGATGACTTAACATGACAAATGAAATTTAATTTTATGCTATTGATCTAGACTCTCAGCAGGTCAAGAGAAACAGGGCAGGGGAGGTGAAGCAGGGAAATAAAGGCATTGAAGAGAGAATAATTTTTAATCATTTTCAAACCAAAAACCTTGATGCTGTGCATGTGGGAAAATAGGAGGGAGTGATGGTGGGGAAGAAGTCCAGGAGAGGTTTTTCAAGGGATACCGATGAAGATGTTTGCTTCACTGCCACCCTCCAACCCCGTGCCTCTGGGAAATTTACAGGATATATCACATGGTAACAGCCCATCCATAGTCCAGGGCCAGTAGCCCTGGAGGGTGTTGTCATTTAAGGCAGTAGTAGAGGGGTCTGCGTGGCTCAGATGGTTAAGTGTCTGCCTTTGGCTCCAGTCATGATCCCAGGGTCCTGGAATCAAGTCCTCTACTGGGCTTTCTGCTCCTTGGGGAGTCTGCTTCTCCCTCTGCCTCCCTCTCTGTCTCTATCTCTTATGAATAAATAAATAAAATCTTAAAAAAAAAAAAAGCAGTGGTAGAAATAAATGGGAAAGGGTTTCGATCTCTCCACATTTATACTTACCAGTTATTTCATGCCTGCCTTATGCTAAACACCATATCATCTGCTTTTCACACATATTCTCATTTGATTCTTATTTACATCAACTCCACAAGGTTGATACTGTTAATAACCCTCATTTTGTGGATGAAGAAACTAGGACTCAAAAAAGACTATTGAACTTGTTTCAGGTCATAGGATTGGTTAATTGCAAGCCAAGCTGATACGTGAACTGACAGCCTGGGTTAACCATGGAACTGGCCTGGTTTCTGTTGAGTTCACACACTGAGATCACTCTCAAGTGATCTACATTGCTTTGGGAAGGGAGGCAGTCTTGGGATTCCGCACCGGTGGAGTGGAAGCCCGGCTGTAGGGACTAACAGAAAACTGGGAAGGAAAAAAGCTTCTCCAACACCTGACTGAAAAACAATAAAATAAACAATGTCGATATCTATTTTAACAGCATTCTAAACGCCTTTGGCATTTACACCATTATTCTCAAGGCACGACTTACAGACGATGTATTTACATCAAGGATATTATCAACTGCTGAGTCCTTTTCTGTCTTTTGATTTTTGCCTCCCCCGCTGAGAGAAGAGCACTCTGATGGACAGCAGATAAAGAGCATGCTATGTTCGTTGACAATAGTTATCCAACGTATTTTTCGGATGCGGAGGCAGAGAGTGGAGAAGCGAATTACCAGTTTTCATAAAATAAGTCAGAGGCAGAGTAACGAAGAGAGCTCAGACACTTTCTATTGTCGAGGCCAGCTTCAGGTTCCCTAGGCGACAGGATCTTTGTGTCAGCAGATAACAGAATCAGTCAGAAGAGAAATATTAAATGGCATCATTGAAAGTATCTTTTAAATTTAAAAAGGAACGTTTGCAAATGAATCTTTGTGGCAGAAACAAATGAAAATTATTAAAATAGAATAGCTTTTATCCTCACACAGAATAAAACTTTAGCTGACAGCTATGTTTTGAGAGACTTTTCTATTTGATTTTTGGTGACTTAATGGAATTAAGTCATGATTTCAGTCACAACAGTATATAGAAAAGATAATTAGAAGAGATAAATACACAGACAATTGCAAGAGTGAGAAAGTGTGGTGGAGTAAAATGCCCATTCGATGGAACAAAGAATTAGAAATACAGTGAGGCCATTTTTTGTTACTACCAACTGAATGTGCGCATCACATCCTTCATTGGAATAAGGCAAGCAGAAAAGTTTCAGGTTCCCACTTCAGAGAATGCCAACATGGAAGTCTCCCGATTTATTCCTTGACCAGCTGCATGTCCACATCTCTCCAGGTAACAAATGATTTACCTATGTAAGTAAATACACCATTGAGGGAAAGGTATTAAAAAGTTAATGACAAGGGGGCATCTGGATGGCCCAGTCAGTTAAGTGTCTGTCTTTGGCTCCAGTCATGATCCCAGGGTCCTGGGATAGAGCCCCGCATCAGGTTCCCTGCACAGTGGGGAGTCTGCTTCTCCCTTTCCTTCTGTCTGCTGCTCATCCTGCTTGTACTCTCTCTCAATCTCTCTCTGTCAAATAAAAAAATAAAATCTTTTTTTTTTTTAAGTTAATGACAGGAAGGGATACTGGGCTCATGTTCGGTTTTCCTCTCAGTGTCTGTACCTGTGAGAAGCCCAAAGAACTCAGGAACTAGGTTGGCCATTGACCTTGAAACTGTAAAATCCCACATAAAACAAATGTCATTAATGCTTGTGTTTGTAAGTGCATTTCTGACAAGTTCAGGAACATCTCAGACCTCAGTGGATCCAGGACTTAACTTCTGGGAGGCAGAACTGAGATGTATTATGAAGAAAGGAGCTTAATTAATCACACTGCACCCTTTCTGCAGTGATCATACAGATGGAAGGAAACTAGTTGGATATAAACTAACCCAAAGATTCCATTCAAGCACCCGATGGGGAGAAGATGCTCTCTCTGGTCAGCATGTACATCCTGAATTGATCATAGGAGCATAGTAGGCTGTGGAAACCAGAGGCCATTCCACCTTGGAGCCAGGTAACCACCAAAAATAGGACTTGCAGTTTGCCTTCTCCTGTACTCATCAGATTGGAACAAACATCCATTTCCCTTCATAATGACATTTCTATTGCAAAATCATGCATTACATTCTGGCAAGTTTTATTAGTATGAATTAGCACCTCTGAGTTAGTTTGTTGCTGAAATATTGACAGTACCAAATTTTTCAGCCTATAGTGCTAGGGGCCAAACTTTGGGCAAGGTTGATGTCACTCACTTAGAAGCTGTCTTAGTGGTCCTGATGAAGTTAGAGGGACCCTAGGTACCCCTGTCCAATGCAAGAGCTGCTAGGTTCTCTGTCAGATTCTAGGGGCAGCTGCTCTTAAACTTAGATGGAGAACTGGGAGTAAAGATGTAAAGAGGAAGTTCTAGTTTTGTACTAGAATGTATCACTTTAGTAATTTGTTGGTTTTGTTTTTGATTGCTTTCTAAATTTTGGATTTATAATTTTCATTTTTATAACCCATAAATTACTATAGACTAATTTATTTTGACATAATACTCTTTTCCCTTCATCTAAAATGTTTATTACTTTTTTACCTAGTGGATTAAAAACATCCAGATTATAGATTTAGTTTTAGGACAATAGACTGCCTCCCTATAAAAATGTCCTCATCTGGGGCCCCTGGGTGGCCCCAGGTCAGTTAAGCATCTGACTTCAGCTCAGGTCACTTAACAGGGAGTCTGCTTCTCCCTCTTCTTCTTCCCCTACTTGTGCTCTCTCTCTTTCTCCATCAAATAAAGAAATAAAATCTTAAAATTTTTTTAAAAGTCCTCATCGGTGTGATAAATTAATTCTTTCTAAGTAGTATTCTGTTTAGAGTGTCAGCTCCAATTTGGTCAATTCTACTTCCTTATAGTTTAACTAGACTCCTCTAGATAGTTCTACCATCTACTACTATTTAAAGGACAGATGAGTGGTACCCATGCCTTCTAATATGTCCTACATAATTAGATTACCAATGTTTCTTGCTAATGTTGTGCTCAAAGCTTTATCAAACTGATAAAGATGAAAGGCCTACAGAATTCTGTAAGATTTCAGGCTTTGTTCATCAGATTCTAGAGACTGTCAATGATGAGGTCAAGGCCAAAGTGGAGACAGATTTATGAGGAGTCAGAAAAGGATGGAAATATTTGAGTGCCTCTCCTTTGTTGAGTTCTGTTTTTGGACCAATGCCTGTAATTTTTTTCTCTTAGTAACTGTAGCTTGAACTGGTACCTGAAGGATGTGGGTGATGAATGTAATTTCCACATTAAAAGACATACCAACTCCCAAAATATTTCCTGTATCTGCACCACCTCTTCCTGTGGTCTGGGCTCAGGGACAGAATTCACTACCCACTGTTCCACTGGGTCTGTGTAAAAGGTATAATGAGGGCCCTGTGTAAAAAGGCACACGATAGCAAAAATAGGTTCATAAACAATTAGCTGTTTATTCAGTCAGTAGGCTATTCAGTCATTCAGTTGGTCTTTTGATTAGTAAAATTTTTTTAAAATATTTTATTTATTTGACAGAGAGAGATCATAAGTAGGCAGAGAGGCAAGCAGAGAAAGAGAGAGAGGAGGAAGCAGGCTCCCCGCTGAGCAGAGAGCCGGATGTGGGACTCGATCCCAGGACGCTGAGATCATGACCCGAGCTGAAGGCAGGGGCTTAACCCACTGAGCCACCCAGGTGCCCCTGATTAGTAAAATTTTTTAAAAGTTCTCTGAAAAAAAAAAAAAAAATGAAAAAAAAAGTTCTCTGAAAAGTACTGTACCATAGCATACTTCAGTGAATAATATTGGATTTGGAGTAAATTGCCTCTAAAAAGCCTCTAGTTCACAATTAATTTAAAAAGCAAGTCAAATTTTGTATGTAAATCATGGAACAGAATGCCTGACACCAATTAGTCCTTTAATAAATGTTAGCTCTTATTATCACCCACAGGATACATATATTCACAACTATAATTAATTTCATCCATCATCACTGCCACCTTACTTTCAGTAACTAAGAGTGTCCTCTGTGGCTTAGAATCTTGCTCTGGACTGTTCCCCTCTTTTCTCACTAAAGATTCACTCCCTCCATCTCTATCCCAGACCGTACTTCACATGGGTTTCTGCAAGAGGCATCATTTTGCATGCAGTCAATTCACTGTTATTCATTCATTACTCAGTCTCGAAGTTCACCAAGGGTAACCTACCCTTCAGATAGTGTTACCCAAAGTCATTATCATCATTGCCATCATCATCATAGCTTAAATACAATAGCAGAATTCCTGAATGGTATGACATATCAAATCTATTGGCAGATAGGTAGAATTTTCTTCCAAAACATTTTCTGTGATTACAGTTGTAACAAATGATGTTTTACCAATTGGTGCATAATCACACAAAAAAAGTAATAGAAAAAGCAAGTGCTATTTTATACTGAAGTTACAGTCAATATTAGCTAAAGTTTGCTTCTTGAGACTCTCATCAAAATAGACTTCTCCCATTAAATTTAGACAAAATATCAGGAAATATTACTAGCAGAGACAAAGAACAGCTAGTAGAAGCTAATTCAGGATTTGAATTTCTAAATTTGACTAGCTCAGGAGTTGGTTATTATTATTGTAGAAACCACAAAGAGATATTTCAATATTCAGTAAACAAATTGGTGGATAAAAATGTTGAGAGGTAAGATGGGAATGCTTAATGCTTTGTCATTAGCAGGTTCATCTTTTTCTTGTCATTGTTCAGAATTCTCCCTTCCTTTCTCAGAGAAGATAAGAAGTTCCTCGTTAGTTATGACAATTGAGGGTTCAACTCTGCAAGTAATAGAATAGAGCAATGTGTAGAGGCATCACTATCCGTGGGACCTTACCCTCTTTTAGAACTCTGTCCCTGGGTATACATTACTGTGGGAATGGCACAGGCAAGGGTGGGATGCACAGACATTCAAATAAGTAAAATTGTATATTCTGAGTATTCAGTTGCTTCAAAACATTTCATAATAATCCCAAGCTAGGCCTACATAGCTCCACTGCTTAGGGGCAGTGTGTCACAGCAGATAACCTGAAAGATCCTGATGGAATTTTAGGTTGACAATGTATGAACACTTCTTGTTCTCCTTCTAAACACAATTCTTCACTAATGATGCTCTTAAACCTTGATGGCCAGAACTGAACACAGTACTGCAGATGCAGTCTCTCTACTGTGTGGAATACACAGGCTTCACAGTCAGACAGAATCTAGGTTCTAAGCCAGGCTTCGTTGTTAATAGTGGAGTGACTTTGGTCAACTGTGGTGTTTGAGCCTTAGTTTCCTTATCTGTTAAAAAAAAGGCAATAAATGCTATAAAATATTACTTTACATTAATTAAATTTAACTAATTTAATTAATGTAAATTAAATTTAATTAATGTAAATTAAAATTTACATTATAAAATGTAAAAATACGTAATGTATTGACACATTAAGTGTATATGCCAGCTTAAAAAAAACTATAGATCTTTTTCTGTTGTCTATGCTTTTGTTTAAATTACTCACTTATCTACTGAAGGACGCAGGAACAAATACAGGTTAACATTGAATAACGAGTCAGCATTTTAAGTTGTTCATTTACTACTATTCCAACCTGACTTTATTTTCAGCCACCTTACCCATATAGACAATATGATAAATGAAGAAATCATTTTTAACAACTTAAGCTCTTGAGTCAGACAGGGCAGGTTCAAATCCTAGGTCTCACCAGATGCGAGACGCTGGCCACGGTGCTTAAATGGCCCCAGCCTCATCTTCCTCATGTCTGAGCCAGGCATCCCAGTAGTATCAACTTGGGACCTACTAAATACCTGGTAAGTATCAGCTATTATTCATAAGTACCTTTCAATATTAAAATACCCTTAGTCTATACCGTATTGCATGTCTATAGTTAATTTGGCATGAATGCTGGCTCTTAGACTTCATATTCTTTTCAGAAATGGTCATGAGTTATTTACATGTCCAAGCAACTTCATTACCACAGCCTAGCCTACCCTTCAGTAATACAACAATACAAATCAGTTTATTAATCTCCTCCCAGGCTCTGTTGTCCTCTTGTTATAATTCTACCCATACTGAAGCCTAATTCACAATCTTTCCCGATGACATTCTTCCCAATCTCTGTTTCCAGAGCATTTCACAGCATCGACACATCCCCTAACACCTATCATTACTGTGCACTATCCTTATTTGGGTAAGGGACTCTTTGCAACCTTTAAATTAGAACATAGGGTCATGGAAATAGAAACTGCCATTTGTTTTAATACCTCAGTCATGCCCTGCATATCACTTGTGGAGCAACTGAAGAAGTACATGAATCCATGTTCTAGAATTTTGTTTGCTTATCTAAGTCAAGATAACTGATTTAAAATTTTAGATTTCTTGTCTTTCTTAGCTTATTCCTAAAGTTTCCGTTCATTCTGGATTACCTACTTCAGTCTATTTTATAAGTCCATTTTTATGCCACACTTTGGGTTTCATTTTTTTCTTTTCACTTTTGGTTATGTGATTTTTCTCCCTACTTTTGTATATGTATTTTAAATCTAAGGTCATCTGAGAATTTCCTGTGCAACTGAATGTGAATTTCTTTGGCTTCTTATACCTTTTTTTCACAACTGGAAACATTTATGATTGTATAGTTTCTTTTCAGAACTTTACATTCCTCTTAGATGATGTTTTCTGTTGAGTCTATGCCTAAGAAGGACCTGGGACCTGTTATTGTCTGTGCCCTTTAAGAGAAACCAGTCAGGTCAGACACAAGTTGGACATTGCTGTGTGATACTCTCTAGCAGAGAAGTCTTCCTTCCTAGGGAAAGAGGCCTCTGGGCATAACATGAGTCTGAGAGTCTAAGAACTGAGGGTCATTTGTGAGGATATGTGTTACTTGCTCTGGACTTCCCAGGATTTCTGGCCAAGAGAAGGTTCCATACCACAGGGAGCTGGAAAACAGGAATGACTCTCCCAGAATCTTGTGATGGCCTTGTGCTCACTGTCTACTTCTCTAGCCCATCCACCCCACACATCATTCTCCTTGTCAGTCTTCTATTGACTCTCTCTTATCTCTTCATTTTTGTGTCATGTCTGTCTGTTTCTCCTCTATTTGCCTTCCTCTGTCCATCTCTGTCTCTGCATCTGTCCCTTTCTCTCTCAACTCTTTAATATCCATACTTTAATGTCCACATTCCTTTAAATAATGTTTTTCCTACCTCTTTTTGTTCTTACATTTCCTTTCAAAGTCTCCATCCATGGAATCATGCCAGTCTTTTTATGAGCTTCTGAAAAATCTGTTTTCCTAAAGTCTAGAATGCACAGCTGACTATGCCCACTGTTTCCTTTCTTTGCTGTTAAAATTCCAAGATGACTTGATTTCTCCCAAGGTTCATATTACTTTTACTCCAGCAATAAGCTCTTTCTTGTTACTTAGAATCAAATATAAAATAACAATTTTTCTTGCTACTTCCTCTACCCACTACAAGATGAAATTGTCAATAAAGAATGTCAGATATTCTACTTTCTGCAGAATGTTTCCTGTGTTGAATCCCCTTCTCACCGCTACTTCTTGCCTCTGAGATGATCTATATTTTCAAACGAGATCTATCCCCTATATCTTCTACCTGCCAGGAAGTCTGCCCTACATATCACAATATTATTGCCTGTTTCTCTCTCTTTTGTCCTCACCTGAATGTTTTCTACCATTCCTCAAGCTTATAGTATTTTGTAAATTATGTGTATTTTTGGAGAAACATGATCATCATTCTACTGGAGCTATCTCTTTTGAGCCAAATTTACCCATCAGTAGTCCTATTTTGGTCATCAATTTCATGCCATCCATAGTTGGAGATACTTAATTTCTGGATTGTAAACTACTTGAGGTCAGAAATCATATGATATTCATCTTTGGATTTTCAGAGCCTAAAACTGACCCTAAACATACCCAACATGAATTCATTAAACTGACCTGATACTTGTTTTAAAGCTACAAGTTTAACTGATTCTCCCCAATACACTCACAGACATAAAAACACTTGAGAACTTAAGTGGCTTCTGCATCTTTCAGTTTTTCCGGAAGATAACCTAATATTTCTT